>JANQAP020000597.1:2997190-3014526 GCA_026874005.2 Erythroxylum coriaceum | reverse complement strand
TAGACTATGAAAATTCTATTTCCATGAATAAGTTTAAATTAAATGGTAAGCTTGTCGGTATACAATACAATTAGAAAATTATATCGAAAGTTAAATCGGTACGACAAAAAATTCAAGGTCTAAAAAGTTTAACTGATATTAGACTGTTATAAAATTAATTAAAGATTGAATAAAATAAAAATTTTTAAAATATGGTAAAAATGTCCTTACCCGTTGAAAAATTTGAAGTTTAATTAAAAAATGAGATTATTAAATAAGAATTAATCGATTTATTTTAATTTATAAAAATCAATTATTCTTAGACCAATTAATTAATAAAATAATTAATTTTTAATAACAAAAATTATTAAAATAAATCGGATCGAAATTTGAAAAACAAATTGAAAAATTAGCTAGCTCAAAATTTGATTTTTTTTAATCATTGATTGCATTATCATCTCTATTTTTGTCTAGGCTTTAGCCCTTGTATGATTCCAAAAATAATAATATTGTCAAATCTATCCTTATATGGTTCAAGAAATAATATATGACATATCTACTGAATTATTGGAGTTTCATATGTTCCATCCTAAAACATCACGGTTGTCATAATATTCCAATCATGTGAATTCAACCCAGAAAAATATCTTTTTTGATTGGATTATTGGATTTGGATTCATCGAGCAGCTTTCGCCTTGACAGGGCAATGCTCTATGACCAATTGAACTATAATCCTACACTTGATATAAATTTTTTGGATGAGTTTGAGCGTTATAACAATGTAATTTTAAATATATTAAATTATATTATTCTAATTAATTCTTTCTTTAATTATTATATAAAATATTACTATTTTATTCAAATGAATTTGAACTATTTGAGTTGGTCGACCCGATTCTTTCCTAATCTGAGCCGAATCCAAAACTCTATTAAATTAGACAAAATCTGATAATATAATATAGTAAAAAGAAATATACTGATTAATTTAAAATTGGGTGCCAATTTAGCCATTCTTGGCCTTGATGTTATGCAAAGCAATACTTACAATGCTGTCAAATTATATACTCATTTTTGATGCTCAAGCTTTAGGATAGAACTCTTTAACTCCGATAATAAAGCATGCCTTGTAGGGCACACGACAATTTCTTTCCATACTGAGCCAGACTCCCAAATGGGGCTTGGGTTGGGGTGAAGATCATACACGTTGTCTGCATCAGCTTTCAAGTTGGTTACATTTGTCAAGCATTTGATGTCTTCAGGATCAATAAGCAGCTTATTTCCAGCTCCATCTTTCCATGCTATTAACTGCACTCACCAACCAAACACCCAAATTAGCTCATTAAGCATTTAACAACACCTCATCTGCACATGTAGGATGTAATGGCTACATGTGCAATCAAAGGTCTTACCTTGGGTGGGCCTCCCAGTGCGTTGGTGCAATAGAGTCGAGCATTATCAACAAGTTGACAATATCTTGGAAACGCAGTTGCGAAACTCTTGTGGGACTTCAGTTGTGACTTCACCCTTACTGCTCTTCCAGTCATTATAGCTCTCCTGCTCAAATTCACCGTATTAAGTCGTTAATTCTGTTGTTACTTGTAAAACAATATTAAAGATTTTAAATTTACCTTATTCCTCTAACAACAGCTAAATAAGCATCACAAACAACCCCCACCAACTCTATTCTATATGGCTTTCTCTTCGTTAATTCTCCATTCTCATTCTGGTCCTCCTCTTCCTCTGTTTGTTCCCAGTAATTCTCAGTAATGGTGCCATCTTCAGCCACCTTGTAGCCTACCCCCATCCGGTACCGACGTCTGTGCACGTCACGAGCCATGGCAATCATCTGCTCAACGAAAGGCTCCCATGAAAGTGTTCCGTCCATGATCACATCCCGTCCCTCGTTCAGCGCAGTCACTAGGAGGGATTGTGCAGCATCAGTTGAAGATTGATGCACCTGCATGTTACGCCCAATTACGATCAATCGATCATGGATAGGAATATAAAGTTATATGTAGACATTAGAGGTACCAATTCAGCAGTTTGAAGCATGTCATCGTGGTGACCGCTAGAGCTAAGGGCTCTGAATAAAACATCGGTTTCTTTGAAAGCATCGGCCTCCACAACCACCGCATTTTCCTTAGCCCCCGACCAAAATGAGCTTACAATTTTAACCATATGAGAGTTATTATAAAATATCGCATGTAATGGAATATATATTTGTCTATGGTATTATGAGGATTTAAATGGTTTAGCTATTTACTCCTTGAGGATATCTTTAAGAACAGTGCTCTTGCCAGCTCCCATGCCACCGCCCATAAGCAGTAGCACCGGACTCCTCTCGCTGAGGGCCACCGGCATCATGACTTCCGTACATTTTGGTTCACCCTTTCCAATTGCTTTCATCTGCTCAACTAGAGTGCAGATCTTCCTTGTTGTCTTCAAATTCTTGCTCACCCTCTCAAATCTCTGTTTCCTGAACAATTCAAGAGTTGTCCAAAGAGAAGGGCTTAAAAATAAAATTCAGTTTTATAATGATGTCTTGTTAGTTTAATCAATTATTGTCTCAAATTTATATTAGCTAGTCATATATATCAATTGCTATGCCTATGCGGGCCTCACAACATTGAAAAGAAGTTGAAAAATAATGTTACCTTGTGGCAGCCATTACAAAGTTTTTGAGCATCGGTTTTTTCTTCGATTCTGTCTCCATAACCTGTCAGCCACATAAGGAAGGAAAGAACTGAGAAGAAGCAGATGATGAAAAGAAGATCTGTACTTTTACCTTCTCTGTTTTGATTACCCTCACTTTGGTATGTGTTTATGTACCTGACTGATCATAAGAGAAGCTTGATTCCAGTGAAAAGAGAAGTACGTAAGGATGCATCTCTCGAGCTCTTCTATGAGCTTCACATACAGAGATTCAGCGTCAGGTTCATCAGCAAAATACTCAAAGATGTTGACCTCACAGCCTGCAGGTGTCTTCAGGTAATCATAAGCCAACTTGCACAGCTGTGGACATTCATTTGGATCTGCAAATCCCATTTGTCTAGCTGCACCAACACTCCAAAAAACCACAGATTTTTAGTCCTCCCAAGAACTCTTACAAAAGCAAATACCCTTAATTCCCAGAAGAAGTGAAGAGGACAAAATCGAAAGCTTTAAGAAAAAGTGTGTGAAGTACCAAAATAATGGGAGAATCTCTCAATCCTCATAACACGGCCGGACTCTGTCCTGTCTAACTTAGGAACGATGTTGGGGTCTTCTGTTTCAACTCTCCTCTTCTTCCGGCCAAGGCCTGCCACGGTGACGGCGGCCATCAACCCAAAGAAAGTGACAGCAAGTACATGAGCAACAACAAACTTTCCAAGACCACTGTCTGAAAAAAGTAAGAAACGCCCAACGGCTCAAGTTAGATACTGAAAAAGAGAGACCACTTAGTACTGTGAGAATCAAGACAGACTTACTATCTTGCATTTTTTGTTGAATAGTGGAGGAAGGTGCCGACTGCTTGGATCTGACCGTGATTTCTTAAGTGGTCATTGATTGAGTTTGCAGGTGATCCAATAGATATGACCTCAACCTTATCTTTTTTTAATTTCTTATACCAATACAATTATTAAATTAATTAAAAGGACATTATAAGAATGATTATTAAATGCTAATGGCAAGTTTAAAATAGATATGCCAAAAATGATTTATTAAGGGCTGGTGGGAGGCATTAAAGTTTGGCATACCTACAATTTGTGTCACTTATGACATAGAGTAATCATGATGGCTCAACCTTTGTTTATTTCTTGATTTAGAGCAGTGGATGGATGCATCAATCATCTTTATTTGAAAGGGATGCCCATTTAGATTTTAATGGTTTGTCCTTACTTAGAGAGAGAAAAAGCTAGTAGGACTCGGGACACGTACGCAGGAGTGAGGCTGACTGACCACACGCTTTACATCTTTTGAGATATTCCATTGCCTTGATGGTGAAACGACATTACCAAAAGCTAAACAGCATTTGTCCGCTCGCCTCCAAAATTAATGGATAATATTTGTTTTAATTGAAATACAAGTTGATAAAAATTTTAAATTTTAGTTAGTAATTCAAACTTATTCATAATAACGATGTTATTTTGTTTAAAGATGATTAAAAATATTGAATTAATTAGACCAATTTAACCTTAAAAATTTTGAATTGTTTAACTTTTCAATTTTGTTTATATTAATAATCCTCCTTATTAAAAATCAATAGATTTGTTAATTAACAGGTCAATTTTCATAATTAATCGACAGTTTCTTTTCTCATTTAAACTCTAATCTTTTTTATAGATAAAAATAATTTTTTAATTTTGAACTAATACCAATTAAATTTTTAAAATTTTAAACTTCTTATGCAATAGATTTAATTTTCATTCTGATTTTTGGAAAATAATGACAAATTGGATTCAATGTAACCTAATTTAAAATTAATAAATTGAGTATGCTTAAATTTAAAGAGGTTAATTTAACTTAAATTGAATGTAACTATTGGATTGATTTAAATAAAACTACATATTTTAATTAAGTTATATTAAAATAATATTATTTTAATTTCTACCAAATTAGATTTTGAATTGTCAAATTCAATTTAACTATATTTCAAATCAAATTCGAGTAAAAAAAAATTGGCTTCCATCCATTTCATTATTATTCTTAATTTTATTAAACAAATGAAATTGACAAAAATAACTTTGTAAGACAAAAGTAGAAAAGAGAAAGAAAAAAAAAAAGATCGGAAACCCATAAGTGATTAAGACATTTAACTTGTCTCAAGGAATTGGCAGCCACGGGGTCTGACTCAACTTACCGCAAGGAGACATGATTCTAAAATTGGGTAGATAAGATTGTACATCGATTTAGATGTAGGTGAGTGGGAGGATTATACGTGACATGACACCTACCCTTTTGGCACTTATAAAAGGGTAAAAAATTACAAACCCTTCTCATGTTTAAAAATTAAATTAAATTTCATATTTTATTAAGAAACAAATCATTTTATTTAAAATTTTAAAATAATTTATATTTTGAGACATATAAAAAATGAATTAATAGAATTAACCATACAATTTAGAGATAAATAAACTTAGAGATATAAGAATATGAATTAGCCATACAAGAACTTTCAAAATAAAAATAAATATTTAGAAGATTCTAGTTTTATTAAATTAATTTGTATAAAATATTAAATCACATATAAGGATAAAATATTATAATTTTATTACTTTTGCTGAATCTCCGTTGAGCCACATAACATTGTCTAAATATACAAAAATAATTTATCTCCATGAATTTATTTTTCCAACTTTTTGCCTCTCTACATGCATAGTATGTGACCCGTCTCATGAAAGGCCTAATGCTTTCTTCCGCTTGATTTTGAGTTTCAAGTCTTCCTCCAATGGTATCTTTCCACCACCTCTCTCGGTGGCTGACCACCATGCCATGAGCTCATCCTGTTATAAAACGCAGACAAAATGTTCAACTGACTGAAACCAAAATGCTTAACAAACAACAAACAGTAAGTGCAACTATGTCTTGTCCTATGAAGTTTCTGACATGGACCCTCGACGTTCAGTTCATTCAGCTATGAAGCTACACTGTTCCCAGAAAACAAATATGGTTACATGAGCTACAAACAGAGAGAAACTTCATGTATTTGAGTTCAGCTCTAGACCTGACTTGATGATGATACTGGAAGTTTTCAATCAACTCAAATGATATGTACATTATCTGAAAGATAATTTCATAATGTTAACACTTAGATAATAAATAGGATTACGGTCTTAACCGTAAAAGAAATTCTCAGATCTTTCTGATTAGGGTATTGAAAGTTTTTAATACCATAAGAAGTGATCATCTACAACAAAAGAGGTCTATGTGTAAGTATAATTAATATCCGATCCTTCAGTGTCTCACAAGTTGCATCACCAACAAAGTACATGATGGCCATCCTTACTGCTTGCTTCATGGCAACTAATATTCCTAAACATATCTGTATCTTCCAATATTGAAGACTAAAATTCTACCATCAAATGCTCGTAACTATACATTTCAAGGAGTTCATTGTAATGCTTTAATGACACAGGCATCGTTACTAACATGTGCCGGGAAGATCAAATGAAAGATCATCACACTGAAATTTCCCAATTCAGATATGAAATGTGTAGGTTGGAGATGAAGAAAAGGTACAATCAATAAAGGTATAAAATGCTATCACATTCCCAGTTTATTTTGGTGTGAGACTTGCTAGTTTATGCTTGTGTCATCAAGTTGATATGAATTAATTCGACATGAAACTTTCTAGTTTATGCTTGCCTGTAAGCAAACAAGATATTATAGTTCTGAACTTTTTGTGCATTTGATCAAAGATTAAAACATAATTCACCTGATCATTTTCCGGCTTATAAACATTATTTGATTATCAACAAAACTCAACTTGGTCATTTAGAGTACCAACATCGTAAAAGTTCACTAACAGGAAATGACCATATTCCACAACTCGAATTGACAGTCCAAACGAGTAATTAAATCAATAGCTTAGATACGCGAAATTCACCTAAAGCATTTGAAAAGGGAATAAAAGGAATGGATCAGATTTTCACCTCAAGGAAATCATGGTTGGAAATGTACTGACTCGCAACAAAACACTTTATGCCTCCGACGTTGACGGCAATAGAACTTTTGGACCTTGGTGGTGAATTCTTCCTTTGCATTCCTTTTCCTGAGAAAAGCCACAGAATTGAAAGAATAAGATAACAGAAAGATGAATAACAGAACTCAGCATTAATGGTGTAAAAACATGGTCTGCTATTCCGAGCTTGCATGAAAAATATGTAAATTATCTCCAGTTAAACATAACAAAGCATGCATACCATCTATACAAGCTACATAGTATCCAGTTCCCCCTAATCCCTCTTCCCACTTGCCCAGACGCAAGCGCAGAAAAAGACCATCTAGATGTGAGAGCGGCATGTGAGAGTTTATCCATCTGATGCGTATGAAACATAGAAAAAATCAGCAGTGGATAAGAAGAGTTTTGAAGAAGATAAACAATCGCATGCTTTTCATCAGGCAATTTTCAACTAAAAGGTAAACTAGAGATGACTAGTGAAGTGATTGCCCCGATTTGTATGCTTGTTGCTCATAGAATGTACTTACTTAAGAATATCTGTACGGGACAAGCGAAGTCCTTTTACAGCATCAAAAATCTCCTTTGGTACATCCAGAATCTGATCTTTTGGAAAATTGAACAGAGGCATGGATTGATCTTCTTTCAACTTGCTTTTCTTGGAAGTTGAAGCAACACCTTTTTCACATAACTTCATTTTTGTTACCATTTTTCCAGGAGTAGCTTCATCAAATTTCCTATGGAAATCAAAATTTTTCTTCACAATAGGGCCATTTCCATCACAAGCTCTAGATGAACTGTCTGATTTCATAGCCTCACTAGTTTTTGCTATATTTTTTCCACCTGCATCAGCTAGCAAATTTATAGGAGGACAATCATCAATCAAAGAAGATTGGTATTCCGCTTCATGTATTACTCTCAAAGATTTATTTGGACATGCAATAGCCCAATGATTGAATTGAAAACATCTAATGCACACACAAGGCGTTACTTCTGCACCATCAAATGAATTGATATTCCTGAGAAGATCCTGAAGCTCAATATTGCTTGTATGTGGACAATTTTGCAAGTTGTGGCCCTTCGCTCCGCAGAAAAAACAAGTTATGGGTGCAAAAGCTGCATCATTTGTTGCTTCTGATGTTGTCATGATGTGCTTAAGGGCATCCAATCTCCTTGCAAATACAGAAGCCATAACATCTGAATTTTTATATCGTTGGAAAGGTAAGCATAAGAGGTTCTCATTCAGCGAGTCTTCAGCTAACTGTTCCCTAACCCCAACTACTTTGTGGTAATTGCAGGAACCCAAATGATTCGGCAATTCAGGCTTCAACTGTCTACTATCAATGGAACAGTCAAGGGGTTCACCAATACTTTTATTGAAAGCATCCATGTTTGACAATGACTTGGCTACAGAAATTTTAGGTGCAAACCTGGTTATCCACAAACTTGCCGATGGGTTATCAAAATTATTAGTCATCGTCCCTTGGCATACTGGTTCAGAATAAATATCATCATCACCAATTTTTTTATGTTTTCCCAGAGAGGAACTGCAGCTTGTTGTCTTTCTCTCCTTATCAGTTAAGTTGCATGAATTTTTCTTATCGGCAGAACTACTCCTCTGGACTTCCTGATTGGCCGCAATGTCAATGGATGTTCCTTCAGGCTGGGTTAGAGGACCTGATACATTATTAAGTGTACAATTATTGAATTTCTCATTTAGTAACAGATATCTTCCATTTACTGCACGACATGCTATAGGCGTAGCATCAACATCATATACCCCATTATCCAAGTCAAGTTTCTTCGATCCATCTGTTTGGTAACTGGCATTTAAGGTGTTTGTTTCCAGAGTCTTTTGTTTAAAGCAATACAGGGACTGAAATATCGACTGAAATCCCATAGTCTTGCAGCCAGGTTCTCGGTTGCTATTGCAGGTTATAAAATTCTGATGAGCACTATCCTGTCCATGGTTAGATTTTGCAGGAGTAAGTGAAAGAGAAGGGGCCTCTTCCCCTTTCGATTTTGATAAACCTTTCACCATATTTGAAATCCAGTTCACAAATGAGCTGTCTTGCTTGAGGAATGATGAGGAGCCAAGACTTTCACCGTATTGTCTTTTGACCCTTTTGCTTCTGACAATCAACTGTTTCTCAGAGCCCCATTTTCTTTTACCGGTACGGCATAGCCCAAAAGTGTTACAACTTTCAACACTTTCATTACTGTCATCATCCTCACTCAGTATTCTTTCATTTGCGTTGCCATCAGATAAAGCCTTAGCTTTGCCTTTCATTTGATACTGCTCGAATCTGCTTTTCTTGGGGTACAAATTAGTCCCGTGATTCTTGTGTCTGAGTAGCATTTCAGCATCTTGTTCATAATTATTTCTGACTCTATGGA
The DNA here is from genome assembly GCA_026874005.2 of Erythroxylum coriaceum. Classification (NCBI taxonomy): domain Eukaryota; kingdom Viridiplantae; phylum Streptophyta; class Magnoliopsida; order Malpighiales; family Erythroxylaceae; genus Erythroxylum; species Erythroxylum coriaceum. The sequence goes on along the minus strand of JANQAP020000597.1, from coordinate 3,005,492 downwards.
CAGACTCTGAAGGAATTGTAATTGTTGCCACACAAGCATTTTCACTAAGTGGACCTCTCAAATCATTCTCAGAAGTTGACTCAAGTTTCTCACGAGGCTGAATGTAAGAAGTACCAACATCAATCTCGTTTTTGATCACTTTCTGAACATATGGAAGTAATTCCTCAGCATTCTGTACTTTATCGTCACAGGCTTCACACTCCTTAACTGAGTTAACTTCTGAGGCCAGAACAACTTTGTTTCCTAACATCTGATTCCTGTCATCATCATCTCTCACTTCATTTACATGTTTCTTGGAAGTTGAATGAATTGGTGGCGCATCCAGTTTCATACCATCTGCGGAGATGGCAAAGGAAGGAACCAGAAGTGATGCATAATGTCAGAACTCAGAACCAAACCGTAGAATGGAAAATGACAAATTGAAACAAAGAATAACTACCTCTGCAATAGTACTGCTCCTTGGTTATGGCCATAATAAAGATTAAGAATGTTTGCTATAACACAGCATAGCATATGTTTTCAAAGCATCTAGAGGACACTATAATAAAAAATTATCCTGACAGACTTATTTTTAGAATAAAAATCATCTACCATACTTTCTAGCTAAACAAAAATGGATTGTCACCTAACAATCTTGCACTCTCTTTTGCTTTGGCTACGGATTTTTCACCCATTTTAAAACTGAAAATATAACGTGTATCTTCTCCTTCTTCATCAGTTAGATCCTCCTTTACTTGTGACAGATGCGTCCCCATCAGAGTCCTGGTTTTGTCAACTTCATCTTGTGTTGCTGCATAAGTCAAAGAAGGAAGACATTACCATCAAAATTTCCAAATTCATCCTACCAAGTGATGACATTCGACTTATTACCTGTCCTAGATTCATGATTCGGTCCACTTGAATGCATGATGCCCGTATTGGTATTGCAAGCAGGAAAGTCTGCAGAACTTTCTCTTACAGTGACTTGACTAGTCGCATTAAATGCTGGAGCTGTCATGAAATTCTCCTCCTTTATATGTTTGTTAGTATTTAATCCACTTCCACTAATCATATTGCTAGATTCCACACCAAAAAATTGATTCCCAGAGAAGTTTCTATCAGCACACTTAAGACTCAAACCTTTGCGTGGTGACCAAACAAGTTCAGACAGGGGATCAGCAGCCACAAATTTCATGACTGACTTCGCACCTGCATTTGCACCTGCACCTGAATCATTGATTAATCTTAGCTGACTCAACTTATTGGAGTAACTCAAAGCAAATCCTAAATCAGTCGATGGTTCTGTGTCCTTATCATCCACATTCGTCATCTCTGCATGACCCCTTCAGCGGGCAATCCTGAAATGCCAATGAGGTGCAGGTCAGACTTCTCCATGGTGCGAAAACTCTCTACACAAAACATTAGGATCAAAACATGTTCATCTGAATTCAAAGTTTGAAATAACTGCACTAAAGAAACCTTTTTTTACAAACCAAAAGTGCTTATATTACTTTGGAATTGAATGAGATTCATTAAGCTATTGGTACATTAGTTTTTATTGACTCCCCTTTTAAGAAGAAGATGAGATCTGCAAGACTATTAGAATCAATCATTGGTACCAGGCCATTACTCCATCCGTCACATATGTCATAAATCAAGGGCAAGGTACACGTAATTCTCGGATGGAAGGCACTAAAACCCCAAGTGAATTACTCGATCTTATATTGCTTAAATTATATATTTACTTTTCCAAAATACAAGCAACACACGAACACTAAACTCTCTGAAGATCAAAAACTTCATCATCCTCCTTGAACTGGAACCTAATATGGCGGATCCCATCATCTCATCATTGGCTAATAGAATAGTATTGCATGGATTGGTTTAGGTCCATAAAGGGAAAATAAAATAAAAGAAATATGTTTTCATGAGCCTAATTTGGAAAGAAAAACGGTTGGAATAACGTCAGCATAGAAGAGAACTCTAGCTTCTGCTAAAAAGAACAACAATAATTCATAAATCCCATGGGAGAAAAGAGAGAATTATGGAGTCCCACATACCTAAATTCCTTAAAGCTCCTTCCTTTGTGCAAAAAGTTTACACCTTAACAATTAGCAGAACTTCCAAGGCAGTGAAGAGACTGAGATTGGAAAAATAAATTATGTAAGAATCGAGTTGTGTCCGAGAGAGCCTGAGCAATGAAAAGTGGCTGCCAAGCTTTTCCAGCTACAGCTTTAACATGAAGCTGGTAGTCTTTGTGGGAACTTCCACAGATTCTGAAGTATGAGGTTCTGGAGTTGCCACGTGGCGACGTTACATGCCAATAGCGTGTATATAAACATTATAAGGCTAGCCAGTTACTAAAAGTATGGATAATGTACTTTTAATTTAAATCCAAATATTAATCAAAACGGCTTGTTCTTTAGTTTCTACCTTTTTAGATAGACAAATCAGTAAGAGCGAGTCAATTAGCATCTGTATTGTATAGAGTCTAAGCTTTTTACTTTATATATATCATTAAATGATTAGTACTTTTAAGATTCAAAGATTATGCCCTTTACTAAATGATTAATAAGTTAATCAAGCTTTGGTTGTGGTTATATAGTATTCTATGTAACTGGTGATTTGGATAGAGAAAAGAACTATCAGTCATCACTGGTGGAGCTGTGGCAGCGATGCTAAGAAAGTGACGACGGGCCTAGTGCAGAATAAATGTATGCAATTAATATCAAGTAAGAACCTCTTAGAACCGTTGATTTATTGCCGCTTGATGCTTTTCTTCCATTATATAATTTCATACTTCCTAGTATTCAAATTTTACCAATTTTTTAAAACTGAGCTAGAAGTTAAACTAATAAAAAAATTAAAATTTAAAAGATTTAATCAATATCAGATCATTATAAAATTGACAAAAATTTAATAAAATTAATTGTTAAATAAAATTAACTGATTTATTTTAATTTATAAAAATTTGTTAATATATAAAAATTAAATAATTAATTAATAGATTGATAAGTTTTAAATAACATACATTATTAAAATAAATCGAACTGAAAATTTAAAAATCGAATCAAAAAATTTAGATTACGATTGAAGAATCCGAACTAATTGAGTTTTTTAAATTGACTTTTAATATAATATGTTTAAATTTTTTAGATCAAATATTATTTTTTTACGTTGCACTTCAACAAACCTTCATGAATTAGCGTTAGAGAAAAAATGGGGCCCATTTATAATTTTTTTAGAAGTATGACCTGGTTACAGTTATTTTCTTATATTACTGCTGTTTTAAAATTTTAACTGAACTACATAAATGACAATGATTGCTCTCAATGTAACTTTAATTTGATTTTTTTCTTCCATTAAAATTTTGAACTTAACGGATATTCTATTTAAAGTTTAATTCCTTTATATACTATATATGTGATTAAATTTTTATATTTGTGTACTATATATCAATGATAATACATAAAAGACGATCATTCACTTATTTATCCTTGATTCTTTTCTCTCTCCTTTTGTTTATTTCTTCGTCCCTTCCCTTCCCTTTGAGTTTGGTAATCAACTGTGAAAACTGCTATATATATATATATATATATATATATATATATATATATGAATAATTAATAAACATATACCTACATTTCAAGTCTCTTCAAAAAAGTCTTATCATTTTAACACCATTCATGCTTATAACCCATTTAATATAAGGATCAAATCTTATGTTCCAATTATGATGTGCTTATCAAGTTCTATTAAATCTCATCTACACATTTACGTAAACTCCACATAAATACATGGATAAAATTTAATAGACTATAAGTAAAACAAAATAACTGAAACAAAAGATTTGATGAGCTCAATATATGGACAAATAGACCTTTGGATTCCAGGCCTATCGCATTTCAAAATAAATGCAAAATAGATACCAACTTCCATGTTGAGGCACTCAAGGTACAGGAAACTAATAGCAGTGGAATTCCGGGTATAATCGAAGGATCTACTATCAAGGATTACTTTAAAAAAAAAAAAAGAACAAGTGATACCTTAAAATGTTAAATAACAATCTTGCTCCAAATCCTCAAATAGCAGTAGCCACGGACTGTTTTTCCGGTAAGAAACTCTCACCTCCGCCCCAACCTTTGCCCTGCTCCAACTAACAAGGCCTTCCCAATTACACCTGAATGAAGCCCACAAACCAGCGCTACAGTCCCACCTATAACTATCCATTTCCAATCAATACCGTCATCTTTTTTCCTTTTCGTCTCCACTTCATCTCTCTCATCTTCTCCAGCAGTCGCCGGCTCTGAAGATTCCACATTTTCATCAAAGGAAATCTTGGTCGTGATTCTCGCCATTAGTGCACATCTGGAAAGTGTTGCACCTGATTTTCTAGCATTCTGGTACGCTCTCATGCCAGAATGCAGCTTCTTGAGAGCTCCCCACATCCCATGACGAACTCCCAGTTTTGCAACGTCTTTAGGGATTCCCATATCCTCATAATGGAGCAGAATAACTTCACAAGCAGACATCTGCCCGTCTCCTTTCCGAGATTCCACTGCATTCCGTAAATAAATTGATCATTAAAAAGCCCATTGAATTGTTGGTAAAAAGGCTTCAGGAAATTGTGTGACAAAGACAAATTGGTTGGTTGAAACTACTTACCAGCCCTGATCACCCAACTTGAGAAGTAAAGCTCCACGCGCCTTGGCTTGTCTCGCTTGGGCAAACTTGGATATGGCACCCCCTGCAGTGTTGCCATTTTACATATCAACAGTCATACCTCAAGCTCGGTCTAAAGATGGTCCGTATTTTAAGATACTCATGTTTTTTGTTCCAACCATTGCACATAAATAAAACAACAGAATGATATCAATAAAGTCTGGAAGGACAACAGGAAACAGGAAAACAAATGTCTGCAAGAGTACCTTGGTAACACAGTAATATTTTTTCCCAACCTCCCATATTTTGCGGCCAATGATGTATTCTCTATCACTACAGAAAAATGGAAACTGCAAATCCGAGAAACAGACATCTTGTCACTCGCTAATTCAAAGTTCCAAACAAGTGAAATAACAATGTAAAGAAATTTAACAAGTCATCACTCATAGCATGCATTTCACCAACCTTTTTAATCCAGTGAACAACCATTGTCCCTGTATGAGGACATTCCTCCAATATTTCGACGTATGCAAGCATTGGATCCCACTTGGGTCTGAACTCATCATCCCAAAAGAAATCTCTGATCAATTCTGGAGTCGCATCCTCAAAAACAGTTCTACTACGGTATATAGTGGGACCTGTCTGATATACGAGAAGAACACAAACATACAGTGAACACAAATATTTTCAAATTGATGATTAGCACAAAAAGAACAGCAAACTAACAGCAAAAACAACTTAGACATATCACCGTTATGGGTGGACTCTAAATTTCCATGCATCAGCATGTCATGTCCAGAAAAAGCAAATGGGGGAAACCTTCCTACAATACAACCACCAGCCAAAACATCCCCAACAGACAATAATACACAGAAGTAAATGGTTCAATATGGTATGAGAAACACTAACAATTGGCATAAATATGATGCTTCGCATGCCAAAGAGATATATAAGATTAGTGTAGTGCTAAGCTCCTACACCCAGGACAGGATTTTGGATTAGACTTTCCTGTCCTCCATGCCTGGGTACAGATGCCCTCCCTTAAAGACCAAACGGTAATTAAAAAAAAAAATGGATTACGAAGAATATCTTTTAATTGTATACCAGTAAACCCCAAAGATATTTAAGCAAATAAGTGATAGCTCCAATCTACCTGAGGCTCATGGCGCCATGCTTGGTACCTCATATTTGGAGTAGATCTTTCCATCAAAGATTGCCATTCCATCTGCCCATCTTTCCCTTCAAAGAGATGCAGTAGGTGTTGTAAATCATTTTTTGTAACAATGTCCTTTCTGTGTGCCTCATCAGAAGAGCTGCATATAATAGAAGCATCACAAACCGATCCATCTTTCAATAGAACAACATTAATAACGCAATCCAAACGTCATTTCCTGATTAATATATCTCAAACTTATAACACGTAACACAGAGGTCCAAGTAAATTCAGAAGCCAAGGAACATTTAAAAATGAACAGGTAAACGAAAAGTAAATTGATATATTATTTTGTTTTTCTTTTACTTGGTCGTGTAAAATAAATTCATATTTACCTTGAAGAATCAACACAATCGTCCACCGGCGCCGGTTCCGTCGACTTTGCCGACTTTGCATTTTTATCCTTGAAATTGAACCAAACGGTGCGGCAAACAGAGAAAGCAGAGAGAGCTGTGAAAGCAAGCCAGAAGCGTCGAGCTCCGAACCCCAGCGGCACGGTCCAAAGGAACCTAAACTTGCTTCTCAGGCCGAGGTAGACTAAGCCGGTCCAGCGTGGCCGCCACGACCAGCCGATGACGAGGCCGATCATGACGGCGAGCCATATCGGCACTGCGCAGAGCAAGATGTCGACGAATGTTTCCGTAACTGACGGTTTCTTTAACAACTCCATGAGATCGAAGAAGATTTCGTCCATCTTTCCGATAAATTTGGGATTTTCCACGAAAATCCGAGGAGGATCATCAAATCAGTCTACATGGACGAATCGGCCGACTCTGGTTATGGATCGAAGACAGATCTTAGAAAAAGGGCGAAGGGAGGGAAATAGAGAGCCTGCCAGCAGTTGACCAATATTCTCGTGAATATATGACGTGGCAGTATAACCCCCGTTGATGTCAATTCCATTTTGTATGAAGAATAACCCTCTGCTACGTTAATTTTTAAGGAGCGTGCATGAACACCAACTTGGGGTTCTTGTTTTCAGCGTGTATTTACTATTTAGGTATATATAATAATTTGTTGATTATAACTAAATTATTTCATAATTTAAATTTAAATAATGAATAAATTTTAGTATAATGCATGATAATCTTATATTTTAATTTAATAGACTTCAGGATATATATTCATTTTTGTGGTAAAAAGATTTATTAAATTTTCATATTTTAGTTCTTAACTTTTATAATTTATTAAAATTATTCAATTATTTAAAACTAATTATTATCAAGAATTTCAATTATTTAAATATATTTGTTTAATTTATAATTATTAAACATTTTGAAATCTTTATTATTTAATTTTGATATATATATAAATAATTTTTATCAATTTAAACTGTAAATGATCATTTTTATTGGACGCGCTTCAGGTGAGCGTGTAGAAATGGAGTTTGTTGTGCGGTTGAGGATTAAGGGAGGTGATTATTGTACTGTACATTTATACTTAAGAGAGAGAAGGTGCTTTGCGTCGCTGTTGGAGATACTCACCTGCTACCTAGCTCTATCTAATCACCTGCCGCCAAGTATCGCTACGCTTTCTCATCCTAATTAGTTATTACTCTTCTGTATTTACGTGAATCTTATATAAATATATAAAAAATACCTCTAATTTGTTTAATTCCTCAAATTTGTTATAATTTATAATTTTTATAAAAAACTCTTCATACTTATTTGATAAACACATATATCAATTTTATTATTTTTCATTAAAAATTAATAAAATTGACTAGTGACATAATTTGAAAGTTTTAACCAACTTGACATATGGCATTATTTAAAAAATGTAACAATGTCACTTCCATAAATAATTAGTAAAAGATTAACAAAAAAAGTGTTTATTTAATAAAATCTAAGAAATTATTTAGAATATCAAATCATAATTTTTAAGAATATTAAATGAACACATGTACCATTTTATTTTTAATAAAATTTTGATTTAAAATATGTTTTCATAAAAATGTTGATAAAAAGTAACTAAAAATATGTGTTCATTTAATAAGATTTGATAATTTTTTAAAGAATATTAATATAATTTTTAAAAAAATAAATTAAATTACAAACGAATCATATATCTTTATTCTTTAATTATATATATTAAGAAAGAGCTATATTGATTTAATTGAGGTTCTTGTTTGTATTTTTAAAAACATTAAATATTAAATTGTTGAAATGGAATTCATTTTAATAGTTATATCTTAAAAAGTTCTTGGAATTTTGGAACATTAATTTGTACAAAAAGAAATCCAAAATTTTGGCCTAATTACCAAATAAGTCCCTTGATGATACGGTATTACAATTACAAACATGTGATTTAGGCCCAAAAGAAGAAGTTGAGTTTATAAAAGCTCTCCATGGGCCATGATAACTTTGTGTGCGCAAAAATACTTGAGTTGATTTGTCACACTCAACATAACTTCCCTTTAATGTGTCTTTGATTCTTTCTTTTGAAATG
>JANQAP020000597.1:2713469-2725396 GCA_026874005.2 Erythroxylum coriaceum | reverse complement strand
GAGTGTTGCATAATTAGTAGCATGTAAAATATTTATAAGGCAAAAAAAAAAAACGAAGCTTAAGGTTGTAATTTATGTTCCATTAAAATTAACAAAATGCATAAAAAAAAGAATATTTACACTCATTTGCTAGTTTCTAAAATTTAAGAGTATTACAAAATTTTAAGTTTTGTTTTCTTTATAATATTCAAAGTTTAATCAAATTTAAGTCCTAAGTCCTTTAAAATTTTTCAAATTATTAAAAATGATCATTATAACAAATTACAAACAATCGAATTGAATTTGTTATTTGATGGTTAAATATATAATTCCAAAGCCAACTTTACTAATTTAACTATAATATTCATTCATTCAAAATCATTATATTAATTTAGGGAAGGTGTCTCGTGACAGTGGCGGTAGCCCGAAGTAGCAAGGGGGGGTTATCGCTACCCTTAATCAAATTGAGAAGACTATTTTAACTTAGCTTTTATATCATTTTGCAATTTTTGAATTGAATTTTTAAGTTTATAGAGATAGTTTTATAATTAAGTTTTTATATTTCTTTTAATTCACCATCTTAAAAATTAGCCGAGCTTCGCCACTCTCTCGTGACACTTATCATATATATATTAGTCGTAATAGAATTTTTATGTGTCTTTCTAATGTGAACATTCGGCAGGAAATTTAGTTCCGCGTCTCATGCAGGATACGTTCAACGTGATGTAGTAATCAATTCCTTTTTGGTTGCTAGCTGCTTAATTTTTACTTCCTTGAAGAATAATTTGACACAAAAACATGATAAATATTGAAACTTTTGACTTAGTTCTGGTCATAAGACGACTGCCTTAAATTAATTGTAGTTCAAAACCAACGTAATGTCTTACTCCGTCGTTGCATCTTCAATTACAATACGCAATTCTCGGATAATAAATGTACCTAGGCATAAGTTTGTGTGTTCCCAGTCAGTCTCCACGAAGAGCCGTCGATATGGAAACTAAATCGCGTTACAGAGAGGAGAAACAAGTCGTATTAGTGTTACAAATTAATTATTTTTAATAAATATTGAATAAATTATTAATTGCACAAAATAATATATATAATTATCGAATTCAACTCGCACAACAGATCACAAACCACATAGAAAGGACATTTGTATTTCTCATATATAGCAATTTACATAGTTTTCTCTTCATTACTAAAAAAGAGAAAGGTTAACAAATGAAAAAATTTGTAGTACAAAAATGAAACAACATTAAAAAAAAAAGGGATGTGATTATTAGTCTTGTATACTGAATTGTTAATCACCAAAATAAATGGCGCGCGTCCACTTGGAAAAAGGTTTCGTGTTTCTGATTCTGGAGCATGGAGTCTCGTCTCTTATTCACGAGATTCAACCTTCGCTTGGGGTTGGGTAGCAGCAGCCACACCAAAAGGAACCACGAGACGAGGATAGGCACTGGGTCGAGGCAAAGCATTACCAGCGAAGTTCTTTTCGTTAACAGTACTTGGACAGCCTGAACCACCACTTCCAGGAATGTAAGTGCAACCTGAAGACCCTGAGCCTGGTACGGTACCTCTCTGAAGACTCTCCAGTGCAAGTTCTTTACGGATCAAGTAGTCTTCACTCAGTATTCTGCTAGCTTCGTATTTCTGAGCATGCATACAAAGCAAAACACAAGCTGCCAGCACGAGTATGTGTAGAGACCTCATGATGGTTTCTTCAAGGAAAAATATGTAGAGCTTCATGGAGGATGAAGAGGGTATTTATATTGATAATCTCCGAAGCTTAGACTAAGTATTTTAATAGCTACAAGATTTGGACTGTTGACTACAAGGCTTGTTCTTTGGTTTTCTGTTGAATAGGTCAACAAGGAAGAAAAAGAATGGCAATGTATGTTTTTTTGCTGGGCTTGGATCGCAAGGTTTTGCATTTGACTTGGTTTTTTCTTGTGTAAACAATAAAAAACAAGATCTTCGTAACTGGAATAAGGAAATGATGCTAGTGTTTCGAACAATAAATTAATAGGTGTTTGATTGTTTCTTAATATCAATACAAGGTTCGGTTGTTTGGGAGATGAAATTCCAAGGTGATTTGAGTTTTAACATGCGTCAGAGTTTTGACTGTTGGGGAAAGTAGATCAGAATGTGCTTGTGAATTGTGATTTGTCAATGCTGACAATACAAACACAAGATAGGCAAATACCAAATGATACGGAGATGAAATCATCAAAGAAGTCATCAATTAAGATTTTATATTACACGTGTTTTCCTTTTAGTTTAACTTCTTTTTGGAAAATTGAAAATTACAATGAATTAGTTGAATTTGAGAATTAAACCTCGGGATGGTAAGAGGGCAACCCTCAATTTTTTTTAAATAAATTTTTAAAAATTAAAATTATAAAATAACATATTTTTTTAATTAAATCTAAGTTTAGACTACTCAAGGCCCAATTCTCTAAGCAAATAAATTTAGCTGTTTTCAAATATCGTTTTGCTTATAATAATCAAGTTGCGAATCAGTCTAAAAATAACTAAATTTAGGGCTATCAGCCACAAATTGCCCTCCCCTAATTAAACCCCATAAAATCAATAAATTAATCATAACGAATAAATACTTCACTAAAATAATAAATTATAAGCTCAAATAACAGAAGCTGATGTATGCGCAAACCCCATTACACTTTCTAAGATTCAAAATGCTGAACAAACGAAATAATGCTTCGTCACCGAACAGGCTTATTCGTACCATTGATGACTACCTCAAGCGTGACTGGAGTGTCAGCCTTGTCCATAGGCACAGGGAAGCTAACAGGGTAGTGGATCATTTGGCCAAGTTGGCCGTTGTTGACACACGAGGCCTCCAACAGTTCGAGAACTGTCCAGAGTCGATGCAGCAGATCGTAGCTGATGATTTGGAGGGTCACGTCGACGACGTGCCAGTACTATTCGACTGATGACTTAATTTTAGTTTAAGGGCTTGCCCTCACTGTTTCTACCAAAAAAAAAGCAAAAGTAAAACTCCACCGTGTAAGATCTCATCTCACAACTTTGCAAGATGGAGAATTACTCACAAGTGTTAGACCTAAAGTTATGAACACCGTGCTTAGCCGATACTATATTTGGTTCTAGTGTGATACTTGATTGGTACAGATTAATACTAATTACCATTTTAGATAATTTTTTAAATTTATAAAATAATCTCTGAGCTTTTTTTAAATTGCAAAATAATCCCTGAATATATTGTACTATATAATTTATAATTTTACATCAATCATATTTCTAAATATTATAATAATAAAATTTAAAATAACAACAATTTATTTATTTTTATTAACATTACTTTTCACATATATCAACGGCAGAGGAATATGAGAGTTAGCAAAATACCAAAATCAGCCAGGAAGAATGATTGAACTCATAACTATCATATCATTACGGGATGCTTTCGAAGGAGCTAAGCGAGAGGAACGAGTAGCGAGAAGGCAATCAAAGGGAAAATAATAGAGATGGATGAAAGTACTATTGCAATACAATAAGAGTTTCATAGTCTAGGTATACGGCTTTTCACGTATAAATAATAATTTCAATTAATATGAAAAGATTATTTAATCATTATATAAACATAAAATTAAGGATAATATAAAGTATTTAAAATTTTATAATTTTATCATATAATATAATAAATAATAATTACATGAAAACATCAAATAAAAAGAATAATAAATATCTATGACTCACTAGCTATTATAATTTATAACAAGAGTTCATACTAAAGAAATAACCAACTAGAAGTGAAAACTGACACAAAAATATTTATAATTATATTTATATTGCATATATAGAATTTAACATATACATGAAATATAAGTGAAATTAAAAAAAAGATGAGAAATAAAAACCTAGAGCTTTATTCAATCGAATAACCGCTCAAATCACATTGATCTGAGCTTTCATTGGATACAAAATCCTTATCATAGAGAGGAACCTCATTATCACCATCATTCAAATTCATTGCACCAAATGATATTTTAATATTTTCTCATCTAAAATTATCTTCTAAGTCAGTCTCATCTACCAAACTTGGTTCCTCAAAAATCTAATCCGCCAAAAGATCAATATGGTTAAGTTTAATTAGATCTACAAATCTACTTGTTTTATTAAGAGTACTAGTAAACAAATAAAATTAAATTATTAAGAAATTGCAAGAAAATATATCCAACTTAATAATAATAATAACATACCTTTCTCAAAGCTTTAAATTGTATCGAACAAAGACCAAGTCATTTAATATTTTGTGCTCTAATATATTCCTTTTCTTGGAATGAATAAATTCAAATGTACTTTAATTCCTTTCATACCTGTTGCACTCACATATTGACTTAGAATTCAAATTGTAAACTTTTACAATTCTAAAATACCAATTCTGAATTGGTCTCACTAAGCAACTTTAAGACAAAAAAGTAGCATTATAAATAAAATAAAGTGTTGATTAATTTTCAAAAAGTAACAAAAGTGACAAAAATATATATTTAAATTAAGTTTGTTTCTTTGACGAATAGCAATTAGCATCCCAAAATTACCAGAAGCATCCATATAAATCTCTATTTGTGAGTTAAGGAGATCTTATATCATCATATGAGCAATAATTGTTGTAATAGTTAATATTTTTCTCCTATTAACTTCAGCTTTCTTTGTAAAATTTGGTCTGAAATAAATACTAAGATTAAAAAATGTCCCAACTGTATACAATAGAGAGTAAAGTTGCCTATCTCATTTCTCATTTATGACTGTAAGATAAGGTGTGTATAAAAAAGACCTATTTTTCATATTGACCTTAATTGTTTCCTTCACGCTTTTTATGACATCGTAAAAATAACTAATTGTTGCCTTCCAATCACTATCAGTTAGATGAAGCACCCTCACCAAAGACTTACAAACTTAGATGACAAATTGACACTGATACCAAAATTTAATATTTTCAAGTATAATTCTAGAAACCTCTAATCCAACATTAAACCTAATATATTGAGATTCAAATTATTTATCACTTGTAAATTATTGTCTCAACTTCTTCTTCAGTAGAATAAAACACTGAAGTGCTAAAAAATTAGTTGCAAATCTTGTAATAGCACGATGGCACAAATTCCTACCATTGGTGAAATTCTTTCTCATTAAAGTCAAGATCCATGTACAATTATAAATGAACTTGGTCACCTTTTTTGTTTTCTGCACAGTCTTATCAATAATAAGAAAATACGTAACATCTTCTGTATTTTCAACATCAGGTTAATGCAATGTACAACATCACAAAAAGTCTAATAAAAAAGAATTATACTTAATTTGCAATCTTCTTTCAGCTGCTTTATTAGCAGAATTATTGTTAGTAATGAACTAAACAATATTTTTTGGTCCAACTTTATTTACAAGTTTATCAAATATTTGAAATAAAGTATTAGCATTCCTAGCAAAGCTAGATGCATCATTGGACTTCAAAAATATTGTCCCCTTTACATAACAAACTAATAATAATAATAATAATAATAATAGGCTTATGTCTTCTATTTACCAATCATCGCACATGATTGAACACTCAAAAGTAGTACAACTAATTATTCTTTCATCCAAATAACTTTTTATTTCATAAATAGAATTAGTCAAAAGTTTACCTTTGTAGTCATCAATTAAATGAGCTTTGTATCTTAAACCATAAAAGGTAATAGCATCCACTATAGGCTAATAATAATAAGATTGACCAACATTGAATGTTATACCTGAATCATATCATCATTTAGCGATTGTTATGTCCATATTATGAGCTGCTTTTCTAGATTGTAAGGCACTATAGATTGAAGGTTGAGTTCAGAGGTTGTTCGTGGTGCAAAAATATTAGACACCTGTCTTCTTCCTTTCCTAATATCAGGTACAATATTTCCTTCTTATTGGGTAGGAATACTATTACCTTCAACATACTCACTATCATCCTGAATACTAATAAAAGAACTTTCACTACCAATTTCATTGTTCAATCTTTTCTTCTATCTTTCTCATGCTAATACTTTTCAAGTAATGTCTTCATTTGTCATTTCGTACCATGACTCACTTTCTTATAAGGCTCCACATCACCCTTGATCCTAGCTAAATGCTTCTTTAATCTGGTTATTCTCTCACCTTTCAAATGTTTGTTACAATATAAATAAATATATGGTTATTCATTCCAGGAACCAATCAAGTATGAATCCAAGCTAGATCATCGAATTTTTCTATACCTGAAGCGATTGAATTATCAGGTGTATTTAAACTTCCTTCTATTTTTGAAAAAATGAAGACATATATTAAAATTAAGTTAATAACTTCATATCAAAATCAAGTTGTGTATAATAATAGGAAGAAATAGAGCAACAATATTTTCTCAACAATCATATGATACATATGTATGCAAGTGACCTTCGTAAACTTATATAAATGATTCTTTAAGAAAAATCGATAATTAAGCACATCCTACCCAACAAATTTTCATGTTTCTTAACCCAAACTTCATATGTATGCATTGATTGCTACACTTTCACAACTATAATCTATTTTGTATGATTATATAATTTAAACATAAAGTTACAATTCACAATTATAACCCATTTTGTGTAATTACATTATTCCACCATAAAGTCACAATGGTAACCATTTTGTATGATTACACAATTCAACCATAACTCACAACTATAACTCATTTTGCTAATTACATAATTTAACCATACACTCATAAGTCATATCTATAACTTAATTTGTGTGATTACATAATTCAACCATAAAGTCATAATATGACTCTTTTGTATGATTATATGATTCAAACATAAACTTATATCTATAAACTATTTTGTATGATTACATAAATTTGTAACTATAACTCATCTTGTATGATTACGTAATTTAACTATAAACTCATAATGTAACTCTTTTTCTGTGATTATATCTATCATAAACTCACATCTTTAACTTAATTTGTGTTATCACATAATTTAACCTAAATTAACTAACCTATTTTGTGTATTACAAATCAGTTTATAATATATAACCTAATTTATAATAAAAACCAACATTTAATTTAATATTTCTCAAATTTCAAACAATAACAAAAACTTCAATTTTATATTGAATGATTGAATCCCCAATTTCCATAATCCAGACAACACAAATGACAAAACACATTCAAATTTCAAATATTATAATTCTATATGGAATCCTCAATCTTATTCCTTAATTTCCAAAATTTAGGAAAAACAAACACATCTATCCAATATTTCAATATAAAGCTATCCTCTATTTCCAAATTGTGAAGTCTAAACTCCGATTACTTTTATTATTTATGACATAACTATAAGTCACTCAAGCACACAACAACTACCATCTCAACACTCAACACAATCCAAATCCACTAATCAATGTTAAAGCACACTACACACAGTTCAATTATTCAAGGTTGATTTGCATTTTGCAGCCATGAGACTTGAAGTTTGTAGTTCCACTTAGTGTCGATGAGGCTTTACTGGGATGGTATTGGTGACTCGATGAGGCAAGTCAGGCAACTGAGGGAGTGACTATAGAGAAGGATGGGAGGAGTGGTTGGCTGGTTGTTTGACTACGAGAGAGTGAGGTCGAGGTAACTGTGGTGAAGGTGAGATCGTGAGAGAGAGTGAAGCGACTGTACAGACGAGAGAGGGTGAGGTAAGGCTATTACGACTGAGACATAGGCAAATACGGTCTTGTAGCATAGGCAGGTGCGAAATTACGATAGGTTGACTATTAAGAGTGAGAGCAGAGAAGTCAGATGAGAGACTGAATGTGAGAGTGAGATGCTAAGAGCAGTGGAGCAGGCAGATGGGAGGGGAGTCAGATAAGTTTATAGTTAAATTTTTTAAAATTACAATTTAGTCTTAATTTTTTAAAAAATTACAGTTCAGTACGATGAGTGATCAATATTTTGATACCGACGGTACAAAATCACTCAATATTGTATTATTTTTTGATGGGATCAAATCTTTTATGCCCATAACTCTGAGTCAACTCTGTTCCAGACGATCCCATCCACACAAATATGTGAGACCCAAAGAAATGTGAGAATAGGATCGTTTGAAACAGGATTACGGGCACAGAAGATTTTGTTCCTTTTTTTATCGATACAGTACAATACCCATAAATTTGGTCATGCTCTATAGATTCTCGTCAATCCAGATACTTCTTCGCTTCTTCATTCTACTCCCTCATCCCCTGCTCAACCTTCTGTAGCCCACTCCTCTTCTCCATTCCTCTCTACAACTAATCCTCCCTCAACCTCTGCCATTCCTCCTAAACCTTCTGCCATATTTGTTAGTGAATTTCAACATCTTAAAGGGGTTAAAAAGACCTGGAAACAGGTTGTGGGTGACAACTCTAATTCTTCCTTGATTTACAGTCCACCTGTTGAGATTGAAGGGAAGCTAATGGCGGCTCTTAGTCTAGATATTTTGTAGGAAGGTGCTAGGACATAGGAAGCTGCTCTTGTTGGTTTTTTATGGATAAAAGGCCTGCTTTTCTAGTGATACAAGCATAGACTCAAAGAAACTGGAAAAGGAAAGGTCTAATGGAAGTTATGCTAACTGAGCAGGATAACTTAATCTTTATCTTCTCCTCAAAATCAGAAGCTCAAAAGGTAATTGAAGAAGGCCCTTGGCACATCGCTCAACTTCCTTTATTTCTTCAAAATTGGCAACCGGGTATGGAATTAGAAAAAATTAGATTGAAAAACATTCCTTTATTGGTGAATATCCACAACATTCCTTTGAAATATTGGACAACTAAGGGTTTGGGTATGCTAGCTAGTTACTTAGGAAAACCAATCTGTAAGGATGAAAAAACTGCATTGAGGAAAATTATTCGATTTGCACGGTTATGTGTGAATATGAATATTTCTAAGGAAATGAAAGAAAGCATCTCTATCCTAAGGTTGGCAAATGAACATTCTCTCAGAGAGGATAAAGTTATTGTTACATATCAATGGAAACCTTCTTTAAAAGCACGAGGCAAAGAATGGAAACCTACAGGGAGAGTTTTCACTAGACGAGACTATTAGGAGGTAATGGGTATGGAAAAGATTAATTCAGAAGACGACAAAGATTGGGAGGAAACAGAACAAGTTTCTAATAATCATGAAATGGTTCAGGTCGATAAGGATTCACCTAAAAATGGGGAGAGTATTCAAGAGGAAAACATTCCAGATTCAGTTCAGCAAGGAAGAGTTCTTCAGAATCCATCGAGTGATTTAAATAAGTCATTAAGGAATAAGAGGGAGAATGAAATGGAAATTAGTGAAATTAATCCAAGCAAGAGAGTCCATGATATCCAACAGAATGAGCAAAACCAACAAAAGGTTGAATTGCAGAGTGAAGTTACTCAAGAGGAACAATTTGAATAGGTTATCTCTTAAAAAAGCAGCAGGAGCAGTAGGAAGGGCTCCAAAGGTAAAAGTAATCTCTTAAGGGATTTTGTTCTAAAGGAAAAGTCGTTATTTTGTCTAATGGAAACTAAAATTAGAGAAGCAAATCTAAATAAACTAAGTTGTTTGAGTAGCAAATGGTAGTTTCTCACAAACCACCAATATCATGCCTACGGAAGGATTATTATTGTTTATGATGGTGATCTTTTGGAAGTGAAGGTTCTGGAAACCAGTCAGCAACTTATCCACACAAAACTTACCTTTAAAATGGAAAACTCTTGTGTTTTAGCTACTTTTTTCTATGGTTTTAACACAATGTTTCAAAGAAATGAGCTTTGGAATTCTCTTTGAAGACTCAAGGCATCAGTTAGCATTCCATGGTTAGTTAGTGGGGACTTTAACACCACTCTTTTCAGATTAGAGGTGGAAGGCAATTGTAACTTGCTCAACTACACTTCTGATATGTTCGATTGTATGCAGGAGTTGGAACTAACAGATTTAAAATCTGAAGGTCATAGGTTTACTTGGTCCAACAAACAAAGCTCTATTTGGCACATCAGGAAAAAGCTGGATAGAGCTATGGTTAATATGGAATGGTTAAATACTTTCTCAGGAAGTACAACCAATTTCCTAGACCCAAGAATTTTCGATCATACCCCTATAAAGGTTGATAACTTGTTTACAACTACTAGAATCCATCATCCATTCAGATTCAACAATTTTCTGGTTAGTATGGAGGGCTTTCAAGAAGCAATTATGAAGGGTTTGGAGTATGAGATCTATGGTTCTAAGCAGTACATTTGCTTGCATAAGCTCAAGACTATTAAACTGGAAATACTATTAAACAGGAATTGAAGATGCTAAATTTAAAGAGAAGTCAGAACTCCTCAAAGGAGATAGATACGACAAGAAACAAGCTTTCAGTAATTCAGAAATCTTTGGCAACTAACCCCACGGATTGTACTCTAGCTACAGTTGAAAAGGAAGGCCTTAAGACCTATTTGCAAATGGTGGATAATCAATGTTCATTATTGAAGCAGAGAGCCATAATTAATTGAATTAAGGATGGCGATAGATGCACTAAGTTCTTCAATTCAGTGTTAGCTCGAAGGAATGTAAACAGAATCACTTCTATAAAAATCGAAGCTGATGAGATTGTACTTAGACAAGATGGAATTGCAAAGGAAGCCATGAATTTTTATAAAAATCTCCTAGGCTCTGGAGTAGACCTTAGGCATTTTGTTACAACTAAGATCCCTGAACATGAGGTTTCTTTGTTAATTAGACCAGTTACAGATTAGGAAATAGAGAAGGTGGTTTTTAATATGAACGGCTCTAAGGCTCCGGGATCAGATGGATTGAATGTGGTTTTCTATCAAAAAACTTGGAGTAGCTACTATATCTTGTACTAATTTCCTCTACAAGATCATCGCCAAGATTTTGGCAAATAGACTGAAGGAGGTTCTACACTTTCTCATCAGTGAGAATCAAGGTGCTTTTATGAGTAGCAAGGATATTGGGGATAACATTCTTTTAGTACAAGAGTTTTTGAAAGGTACAATCATAGCAGAAGTCCTCATAATTGTATTATTAAGGTGGATCTACAAAAAGCTTTTGATAGTGTGAACTGGAGGTTTCTGATACAGACTATAGAGGTTATGAAATTTCCCCATAGGTTTGTAAAGTGGGTTAAAAAATGCATCACTACTGTCTCCTATGGAATTTTGATTAATGGAAACCCCACAAAGATGTTTAAAGGCAAAAAAGGACTTAGGCAATGGGATCCTCTTTCTCCTTACCTATTCCTAATTTGCATGGAGGTTCTTACCCTAATGCTGAAGCACGACACTTCTAATGACCTCAGTTTCAGATACCATTTCAAATGTAAGAAGCTTTCTCTAACTAGCTTATGTTTTACAGATGATCTTATTCTTCTAAGCAAGGATAATGTTTATTCAGTCTCCCTACTGATGAGTACCCTCAACACTTTTAAGGAGATGTCTGGACTGAGTATCAATCTTCACAAAAGTTATTTCATACTCTCCAAAAGTGCTACTCACCTTTCAGATTCCTTGTCACTAGCTACACGTATGGAAATCAAAGATCCTCCTCTTCTATATTTGAGCATTCCTATCTCATCCATGAGACTAAAATATTGTGAATGTATCCCTTTAATAGAAAAAATTCTTTAAAAAATTTGGGTCTTGGACTAATCGAGCCCTGTCTTATGGAAGGAAACTTCAGCTTCTGAAGTCGGTAATTACGTCAATGCAAACTTACTGGTGTTCCTACTTATTCCTCTCCAAAGGACTTATTAAAACTGTTGAAAAGCTGATAAAGCAATTTCTATAGGGGAAGGAAATGGTGAGAAAGGAATTGAAAAAGTAAGTTGGAAGCATATCTGTAACATCCCGTTACCTATACGGCTAGAACAATTATTTGTGAGACATTGATATGACTTAAGCTATAGGAACGTTAG
>JANQAP020000597.1:2584396-2597406 GCA_026874005.2 Erythroxylum coriaceum | reverse complement strand
TAATATTAATTAGTTATTTACACATTTTTATATATTAGGACTTATATTGTTTTCAAGGTTTGATTCAAACAAATATAATCCATAAATCTTAAATAGTAACCATTTCCGAAAGTTCTGCCAATGGACATAGTGATTTGTTTTGTTACTAAATAAAATGTTTAGTTGAACATATATGAAAAAAGAAAACAGTAACCAATTTCTGTCGATGCCCCCTTTGCTCTTTTGTTTAAGTTCTCTAATCTAAACAACAGTAAAAATTTATACGTGAAATCTAAAGAATTTCAATAATTCACAACCTTACTCCTTACTAGTAGAAAGACTGCTTCTGATTAAATTCCTCAATATGTTAATTGTTTTTATAAGAAGCTGAATTGGAAGAATTATGTGCTTCTACAATCCCATGAAGTAACCATTGCATCCCAAATTAAATAATTTTTGTTCCTGATTCTAATAAATATCCTGGATCCCCTGCTATTTCCATGCATAAGAGCTTAACTCCAAGTACATGTAAGGGAAGAAAATCGCTAATTGCGCTATAGGCTAGTTGGCAATACCTGCATTTTTATGTACATATCTTCCCATACAAATAACAAATAGTTTCACAAAAATGTGCATTAGTAAGTTTTTTAACTTTCTCACAATTGCTTGCATGCCTCGGCAAGTTTTTAACTTTCTCACAATTGCTTACATGTTTGTGTAAAACCTTGCAAGTCTGTGCAAGCACCAAGCATCAATCACAGGTATGCTCACATAACAGGTGTTCTAAAATTGTGAGTTATCAAATTCTCAAGGAAGACTACAGGAGAGAATCTGTCATCTGCTGTGTGCAGTTGATTGCAATATGTTTCGGAGCTTGACTTGCATCGACATTAGACTTGCGCGGGGAGTCATTACACTTCATCCTTGCATGAAATACCTCACGAACCTGCCGAAGTCCCGACAAAAGTTTAACTGTCATCAATGGCTAAAACTTCATAAAGCCAAAGAATAGGCAGAGCAAGCAAGTCAAGTTTTCACTAGCATGTTATGTTTCCCTAAGCCACTCATCTGTTAAGCTTTATAAAACTTCCGTACTACTTGACATAAACCTTTATGCGATGCCAAAGTAAATGTGTTTGCACTCAATTATGGCTTTCTAGGATTTTCATCTTATATCTAAAATGGTCACTGATGTTGCCGTAAATTGGAGATAAAAAGGGGTTAGAAAAAAGATTTGAGCCATTTCAAATGAATGTCTGTCGCAGTAAGTATCTCACCAGATTGCTTACCTGATCGTATAAAACACTATCATAAAGGAGATAACAAAAAACACTGCAAGGGTACATGTTCTGCGACTTGATTTCTTCTCAAATACCTGCATATCAAGAACTTATCATACTCAGTCAAGTCCACATTGCAATGGAGTAAAATAAACACCAAGATGAAGGCAATATAATACATAAATCAAGCCTGCGTACCATTTTGAATCTATCCATGGTTCCTGACATTAATCCCCTTGATATGTCCATGCCATTGCCCTAATTTTAAGATGAGGTTCAGAAAAAAAAGCATAAGAGTTTAACTTAACCAAGGGGAATACGTTTAAACAATCCAATTCTCATACCATTTGGTCAAGCATGCGGTTATGACTCTCAACTTCCTCATGTATATCTCCTGTTAACTGTGTACAACAGATACAGAAGTCAGTAATTGCTTCAGTTAACGGAGGACAACATATATAAGCTAGAATTTGAGGGCATTTACTTTTTCTTGATTTCCTTTCTTTCTTTGTTATGCCTTTCAAAATCAAAGGGTCAAATGACTACTAAATAGCACAACTTAATCCAACAAAATCAAATCTTTATTCATATCTAAGCAACTATAGAGTATTAAGGACTACAAGCAAGATGCAATCTTGGTTAGTTCATGCCAATAGACATAGAATACCCACAATATGAAACTTCAATCTATTTGTATGTCTGAACAATGTTTCGCAAGTACAGAAGAAACTGGATCTAACTAAGGCAATCGTATTTTATCGATTTCTTACAAGAAATTTTATATGATAAGAAATGCAAAAGAAAAGGATAAGCTTGACGTTGAGTGAAACCAGAATGGTAGGCAAAATGTTAACTTTGAACAACTAGAGTCTTACTCTCTTGAGGAAAACCACCCTGTCTTGCAAAGTGTCCATAGCTCTGTCATTGCCGTGCTCATTAATTTCATGAGAATATGAAGAGGAGGCCCTTAGACCACCTTCTTCCAGGCCATCATCAAAAAGACCTGATCTTGAACCACGGTTCTCTCTGCCACAATTCCCCAAAAACTAATTCGTAATCAAAACACAAATCATTTACTCAGAACATGACTATCGCTCCCATATAATAATTCCCATATTTATCAACAGCACCAATAGCCATAATAACTCAATCCAATAATAGAAAGAAACAATCTTTATGCCAAGAAATTAAGAAGTGAATGCAGATCAATATGATATTTGAATGGAAAATGCTGTAAATAAGTGGAACTGAAAACGACGAACCTCCGGTAACTCATGGGACGGAGAGATTTCCAGCTATCTTCAACTGGGTTGATGCGAAATTGATGGAAACGTAAAGAAAAAAATTTTGTGGCGATTTTGAAACGAAATTGATGCTCGGGATCGGAGAAAATAAAAGATTGAAACTTTTAAGAGGGGATTTCAAGATCGGAAGTATCAGAAGCCCAATACTATTATAAATGTTGAGTCCATTTTACCTATTGGGCAAAGACTTGAAACAACAATTCACAATGAAAAAGAAACTTTTTTTTTTATTTTGTATATGTCTAAATTTAGTTTATAAGTCATCGAGGTTAAATTTTATGGTTAATGAAAAATTCTAAAAAATTAATACTTTCATAAATTAATAAATCTTTTCACAATTAATCTGTATTTAGTTTCAAAACTTTAGTGTTACAAAAGAAAATTTAGAATCGCAATTCCATGTAGGTAATTTATAAACAAGAAAATAGAATTGCATGATTTTTGGCAAATCAAATAAATGGCAACCAAGTTGGAGAAGAACAGTTATTGGTTTCATTAATTAGGTTTGACCCACTACATATGAAGGAAACCAGATCCAGAGGCCTGCCAGCCTCTTATGTTCTTTCTAGTCACTAAAAGATATGGGAGCTTACAAGTCATTAACTCAAACTTGTCTGAATCATGTGAGCACCATTAGTTTAGTGGCTTAAGTTCTAGCTAGTAATGACGACATAAAAAGCTGGTGTTTGAGGTCTAAGTTTACCAGAAACAGACAATTGCTTTGGTATGTATGTATGTATGTATCTAACCACTCAAACAAAATCCGCAGCAGCTCCTTTATTGTAACACTCAATGCGCCCTTCTACCAACTGTAGCCTGTTTAATGCCCACATGATATTAACTGCTCTTATTGTATGTTGCTTTCCTTTGATGGATTGCTCCTCCATCGGCTGAACCTTGAATTGCTACCTCCTAAACCTGTTTTATTGTACATGAAAAGTGCTTTGGAATTCTCAGGACTTGGAAGCAACCAAATTTAAAACATGGAAAGTTGAGAACCTCCAAGAATCTAGTACTTGTGCCAAGTTGCAATGTCAATCTAGGGCTTCATTACAAATTCTACAGAACAGAGTTCAGGCTTTGCAATATCAGGTAGCAATAATAGAGAGTAGCAATACACAGAAATCAGGTCATTTTCACTCAAAGAATTTTAAGAAATGCCTGCTTTTTTTCCGAAATACTCCAAAATTACACGCTTTTATGTACGAGTCAAATACAATAATACTTGCCTCTACTAAGAGTGTTTTTTCAAAATGGTCACCAGCTGCTTCTCAGAAAGTTTTTTCTTGCAAAATGATAGGATCAAGAAATATGCAAATGTCGGCAAGTAAAGCTCATACTTATCACAGATTTCTTCCCACCTTTTCGGGTGGTTTAAAGTACATTGCCATGAACATAGGAAATGTTAATGGTATTACATTAAACCACAAATTTGCAAGAGCTCCAGACAGCTAGGTTAAAGGAAAAGCTGAAATGATATGCAAAACTTTGCACACATTATAGAGAAGCTGACTTCTTTACATAAAATTAATAAGGTATGTACTTCAAATGTCAAAACTTCCAATACCTGGTGATAAATTACATTAATCAATGCAGATCTTTAACAAAATAAGATATCCGATTCGCAAAGCTCAGAGATTCATCCAGTTCAACTGTCCATTGTACGTATTCAAGCTAACATCAGAAGTCACGACCTATGCTTTACAAGGTTGTTTGGGTGCTCAAATTCAGCAATGCATTAATTAAGAAAAGAAGCTCGGCACTGCAACTGCCATTGCATACAATCCTCAAAATCGAAACTACTTGCACAGTCAAGTAATGCATTTTGCTGATGTTCATAGCGACATATGTAATTCAAACCCATAAGAAGCTCACAAATAGCTGCCTCAGTCTTTTCCCTGTCTGCAAAGTACAATGTCTGAAGCAGAAGAACATTTGTTCTTGATACAATCTGATGTTGCTCAAAATTACGTTCACTTTGCCACCTGATCATGTTATGTGCCATCGGAGCTAGCCACCTCAGAATCTGATCAAGAGTTTCTTTCCAATCATGGGCAAGAGGAGCATCATATATAGCAAGGTTTTTGACATAGGACTTCAGATTAGTCTTCAATGACGTTCTCAAGCTTGTTGGTAACATTTGATACAAATCATCACGGGCTTCCTCACCAACTAAATGGGGATATCGAAGCAGTTTCTCGATCACAATTATAACATTTGCATAATGCAACGCCAATGCAGACCCTCCCAAAGTGGTTGGAGGAGCATACACGGATATCCTACTTTTGGAGCCTAATTGGATGCTGCTTGGCACACTAGTACACTTGGTTCGTCTTTGATCACCACTAAAAGGTACACTACTCAGTGGCCAATTAGAAGAGCTTGAATGGCCTAGATATTCCTTCCTCAAACTGCCATTGGAATCGCTGCAGCATCCAGAAATTCGACTAATCCGATCCTCATTTTCAACAGCACTGCTATGATCATCATCATCAAACCTTGAAGCTGAACTAGTCAAACTAAGGCAATCCAGGAAAAGCCTTCCAGGACTAGTCCCGCAAGGCAAAATCATATCTTCACCTCGAAAGATTTCAACTTCACCTCTTCGCAAATCAATCCTCGGCTTTATGTTAGTCAATTTTTTCATCGCCAGGCCTTTGTCAGTTGATCCTGACCGAGACTCAGTACTACTTCTCCTGCTAACAGCCCGTCCGAGTGGCCTTGAAATCAAGTGCGGACGATGACCATCATCAAGCTGACCAGAAACCTCCTCCCCATGTTCATTTTTAAAAGTAGGAAAAGAAAAAAACACGCCAACCCCTTCAAAATTCTCCTTACGCAATACAGATTCCCCAAAAACCATACAAATCCTGGCATAAATTGTGCATACGGTCCTTGCCAACAACTCCACAGCTTTGTCATATGTCTGGTTCCAAAGAGAAATTTCCTTGAGATGCCTCACATCCTGCTTCTGCCAAATAAGTTTCTGCTCGAATGCCCTACGAGTCTCTTCGTGCTGGTTGTATTGGAACTTCTTGGTGGACTGTTCCAGTTCATTTAAAACCTCCATTTCACTATACAAATTGGAGGTCGCATTCACATACCTCTCCATCTTCCTGACCATACCATCCATATCCTTAACCAAGAAACCCAATTCTCTCACATTAATGACCCCTTTTGTTATATCTGCATAAACATGCTCAAAACCCTGCAAGGCAGGCTCAGCACACTTCTTGCCTAGCCTGGAAACGACACTAGCGACCTTGTTGAGGTCATCAAGTTTCTCCGCTAGAGCAAACTCGAGAAGGTAATTCTCATTGCTAGACACCAAGTTCTTAACTCCCTCCGACTTAAAGATCTCGGCTTTGAGCTTGGAGATCTCAGAATCCGACAGGGATTTGTGGAGGTGTACTGTTTTGGACATGACAGTAGCAACCTCAAAAGAAAGTATGCCAATGGTCTCTTTGTCTTTCGTGGAATCGGATCTTTTGAGGTTCCTTTTCCTGTTAGAATAAGGCTCAAGAAGAAGTGCGTGCTTGAGATTGCTACTCACCTGGTTGCCCATCTTCAGTATCCAAGGTTCTGCCACCATTTCTGCTCCAGCTTGCCCCCAAGAACCGGCTAAATATGTGAAGTACCCAGCTTTGCACTAATAGTGCAATGCAAGATTCAATCTTTAGAAGAGAGAAGCACTGTAGAGTACGAAAACAAGAGTCTTTAATGGGTTTGTTGGCTAGAAAAGAAAGACGGAGAGGTACAGAAGGAAAGAGTACGCGTGGGGGGACATCATCAGGGAAGACGTGGTGACTGCAATTGATGGAATGGCAGAGACGAACCGGAGACGTGATGAAATGAAACTACTTAGGATTGAGAAACGCCTGTGGTCGCAGTAGCAGCTGCAATTGAAGTGAATCTCCTTCAATTTTGTTTTGTAGAAGGCTCTGAGTGGAGCTGTTGGTTACAGTTTTCAAAACAAAACAAAAGAAAAAAGATCAAAAAAGGTTTCTTTGATAAAAAATTAAAAAAAAAACATACATGACACCTTGGGCTTGAGCTGTAATTTTATTTATCCTATTTTATTGTTCTGTCATATTCTATGTATTATTTGATTAGAACATCTTTATGACCCAAAACATCTTCACTAGTAGAGTTACCTTAAACTTGGTCTGCAGGAATATGAATTCAATTATAAAGTCACTCTGTTATTGCTGGCACTAGTGAGAATTCGAACTCTGTTTCTGTGAGGAGTTCTTGACATAAGAGGGTTTGACCTGGTGTCCCCCTAACTTTTTGGTCAACCAAACCGAAGCTACCAAAAACCAAACCCATCGGAGTGTTTGACTTCCAATGTTCCTACACTGGCACGAAACAAGACAAGCAAATGCAGTTTACGTCAAGAGTTTTAGTCCCACATCCTGATGACCTAGCAAATTTTCATGGCTTGAAATTTTGAATTCAGACAGTGAGTGCCCGAACTAGATTCCTGTTTCTGTGTCTGTTCCTATTTCCCAGGTCGTCATGTACGTTAAGAGACTGCAACTTTCTATTCTCGGCTCAATATTCAATGCTACGCATTTAATTGCATTTGCGAGATGAGGTGATTTAAAAGGTCAGAACTTGAGAAAGACTTGCGAAGTTAATGATGGATGATCAAATGAAAGTAGAATTAGCCTAATCTATGATTAAATGAAACTAGTTAACCAATAACAGGAATAGAGAATATGAATATCATCCCTAATCTTTAAACTTAAATCTTATGTACTTGAAAAGAAAAAAAAATATCCCTATTTTACTCAATTTTACTTGACTTATTGACTTAATAATCATTAGAATTAATATTTTTAATTCAATCCAATTTATTTCAACTCAAAGTCATTCAATCGAATTAATCAATTTTCAATCCAGTTTAATCTGAAATTTATAGTACAATATTATTTTATTATAAGTAAAGCATAAGTTTTATAAAATTGGATCAAGTTAGCGCGATTTTACGCAATCAAGATCCTATTTAAGATATATTCCAAAAAATTTTAATTGTGTTTGATTATATAGTATAACCATCCAGTTCATAATCCGATGTACAATTACATTCAAAGATTTTAGAAGAATGTTTTGGGTTGGTGCAGTTTGCCATTGTACGGTGAATTAGAAAGAATAAATTGGCGGTGGTTATGGGTTTTTAACAAAGGCCATGATTTGAGTTATTGGAGAATTTTAGGTCTTACCTGCTTCGATACTTTATATAATATATTCGGAATCAAATTACATGACAAAATCTAACGTCCCTTTCTCTCATTGAAACGTAAGATTTCTGCCAGTTCTTGACTATTACCCCAAGATCGTGTGATGTTTTGGCTTGAACAAAAAATGGATAC
This sequence comes from Erythroxylum coriaceum, assembly GCA_026874005.2. Lineage (NCBI taxonomy): Eukaryota > Viridiplantae > Streptophyta > Magnoliopsida > Malpighiales > Erythroxylaceae > Erythroxylum > Erythroxylum coriaceum. Next base: position 2,589,468 of record JANQAP020000597.1, on the reverse strand, counting down.
AAGCAATTGGGGAAATAAGTCAAAAGTTAAGCAAAATAGTGGGAGTTGTTGGCTTTGCTTTTCTATATACAGACAACTTTGGCTGAGCCATGACCAATGGACCACGCTAACACACTAAGCATCAATGACAGTTTTAAGGTCGGTTCAATTGGCCAACACAAACTCTATCCTATTAATATTATTGTGAGTCACGACAAGTAACTTAAAATAATAAAGAAAGAATTTTTTAGAAATGAAAATTATTAAAATTTATAGATAGTAATTGAATTTAACATTTCAATAATTCAAAATACAAAAAAAGTAGCGATTATACGTATTCGTCAATTTCTATCCCATCCTCGTGTTTATTTTTAACCAACTTTTATATTCTGGTTCACCGAACTCCGATATGGACTTTAACGTAACTAACTTGTGAATGAAAGTTAGGTTGATGCTATTCTTTGTATTATTTTATCAAGAAAAGTACAAAAATACCCATGATATGAGGTGCATTCAAATACTTTTTAATTGAATTTTAAAATTATTGTTATTAATTCTTGCAATTATTCCAAATTGTAACACTTAAATTACTATGTAGGTTTCATAAAAATTATAAATATAATTAAAACCAAAATTAACATTGTGATTTACATATAAATAAATATTGGAAGAATCTCTTAGAAAGAGAATTAAAAACTAGCAATTAAATACTTTTTCAAAGCCAATTTGACTCCACATCTAAGAAAGTGATGAGGGGTTAAAATTTAGTATCTAAATGTTCAAGTTTGAACAAAGTTAAATACCATGAAAGTAGAGAAAGAAGAGAATGAGAGAATTTTTTGTATATTCACACAGTGAGAAAATGTTGTATGTACACCTTATATACATGAGCTATACAAATGTAACGAAAAAAACTGTGCTAACTAACTCTAACTAAAAAACCATTAATAAATAACTAAACTCTTCATCCCCTCAAGTTGGAGCTTGTAAGAAGTCATACAAGCCCAACTTGTCAATAAAGGTGGTGAATGCAGGAGCTGGAAGAGACTTAGTGAAGATATCTGCAATCTGTGTAGAGGAAGATGTGTGAGAGAGAGTAATAAACCCCTTTTTCAGCTGTTATTGAACAATATGGCAATCTATATCTAAGTGTTTAGTTCTTTCATGGAACACTGGATCAGTTACAATGTGTAATGCAGCTTGATTGTCACATTTCAATGAAATAGGTAGAGTTACTGGAATTTGAAAATCTTGCAAAACATAGGTGACGTGAGCAGAAGCATGGATCGCCGTTGAGTTGGCGTGAATGACAGAGGCAAGGGAGGAGAGCTAGTTATGCCAGTTGGGCCCATGATTGGAGCTAGGGCCAAGAGATTTAAAGAGGCTCTCTATACGCATGTGGGCTATCTTTTGGAGAGGATGGAATAGTCCAAGCCTATTGGAGGAGAGCTTTATGGATCTCAGCCCAAATTGATCCATCTAACTCAAATCCTTGGACCGGATATCCTTGAGACTTGAAGACTTGGACTAATTTTAGTCCCTCACTTAAGCCCAAAAGGCAATAGGTCTACCATGTGTTGTTTTAACTATGATGGGCTCACTTATTCGCTTAAGCCCATGAATTAGACCTTTTTTAATTATTTTAAGTTAAGACATCTTTTTTGGGCTAACCTATATTAAAGTTCGAGTACTTATTATTAAGCCTAGGTATAGATAGGTTCATTAGGGTTAGTGTAGGGGGAATTAACTATTATTTATGGATTGTGTCGTCGACCATAGTTAGGTTTATTCCTCTTGTTCTTGTTTCAACATTGAATCAATAATTCACTTATTAATTTTCCCAATTTGTGGCATGTTTGTTTGATTTAACCTTATTGATTTTAGTTCCGATCATCTAAATTGCTTGAATCCCGTATTCGTGAGGTCTAGTAGGGATTGAACCTTGTGTATCCTCTTATTTTTTGTTGAATTTCGAATCTTGTTTTTCCTTGTCCTTCCTTGCCGAAACTTCCAAACATCCACAAACCCATCAAGCCAACGTCACCATCATTAACTTCCAAGGATTTTCGGACAACCCTTCATCGAGTCATCGACGTGCACGCGTCAATAGGAAATCCATAAAAGCTCACAAACAACCGAATCCATGCTTCTATACTTTGCTTCTGCTGAGGATTTAGAGATTGTTGCCTACTTCTTAGATTTCCAAGAAATCAAAGAAGACCCCAAAAACACATAAAAACCAGAAATGGATCTTTTGGTATTATGACATGCAGCCCAATCTACATCACAATATGCCTCAAGTACTAAAGAATTGACAGCAGGATAATACAACCCCAGAGAAGGACTACCCTTCAAATATCGCAAGACATGTTGTGCTGCCTGCCAGTGAACAATTGTAGGTGCATGGAAAAATTGACTTAACTGATGCACAGTAAGTCAAGCCTAGTATAACCCAAGTACAAAAGCCTCCCTACCAACTGCCTGTATGGCTGTGGATCTTCAAGAAGCGGCCCATTTTATTGTCAAAATCAAACCTTTTTGCAGAAGTGTAGGTGCAGGTTTGCTACCCATCAAACCTGCTTCTTCAACCAGATCCAACACATACTTCCTCTGGTTGATATATGTACCACGAGATGACCTTGCAATCTCAAGACCTAAGAAGTACTTAGCATACTGAAGGTTTTTTATAGTAAAAACATCATCTAAAAACTTCTTCACGTTTCGGATTTCCACCTCTGAGTTTCCTATTAGCAACATATCATCTACATAAACCAAGATGATCAGAAAGCATGAAGAATTCTTAAAAGTGAACAAACAATGGTCATTCTGTGATTGTTTGAATCCATAATTCTGCAGTTGTAAAGTGAGTTCTGCATTCCATTGCCTGGAAGCCTGCTTGAGTCCATATAAAGACTTTTTTAGCCTACAAACCTAATATGGAGCTGCTTTAGTGTAACCTTCTGGTGGCTTCATATATACCTCTTCCTCTATGAACCCATGAAGAAAGGCATTGTTGATGTCAAGCTGGTGTAAAAGCCAGTTTTGTCCAGCTACAAATGCAAAGAGAATTCTCACTGTAACAACTTTAGCTACTAGTGAGAAACTTTCATTATAGTCAACCCCTTCAATCTGATTATAACCCTTTGCTACTAATCTTGCCTTAAATCTATTAATTTTCCCATTTGGCTTCGATTTTACCTTGTAAACCCATTTAGAACCGATAGTCCTTTTTCCTTTGGGTAACTGTGTAAGTTCCCATGTTGCATTCTTCTCAAGAGCACCTAACTCTGAATTCATAGCCTTAATCTAGTTAGGATCTTTGTTGGCATTAAAATAAGATTTGGGTTCCTGAATGGCGTGACATTGGCTAGAAATTCAACATAAGTCTCACTGAAGTCAGGATTTACAGTGAATGGATAAGTATTAGGAGTATAAGCTGAAGAAGACTGCATATCTATGCTCTTTAAATAAGAAGGTTGTCTGCTCACTTAGGACACAAAATCATTCAGCCAAGAGGGCTTTGTCTAACTCTGCTACTTCTTCTTACTGCCAACTCAGGTCCTGCAACAGCAGGTTCTGCAATTTCAGATTCTGCAGTTGCTCTTGCATCATCCATATACAAATGTGAGTTATCCAGGTTTAATGAAGGAACATCTGTGTCACCAGCAGCTGCAACTGGATCTCCAGAAGGACTCTGCAAAGAGTAATCATCCTACACAACTGAAGGTAATGCAACAGGCATCATAGGAATATTATCAGTAACCATAAAATGTTTGAAAGGATAAACATTCTCATGGAAAAATACAGCTTTAGAGACAAAACACTTCTTTTCTTGCAAATCATATAACTTTTATCCCTTTTGGCCTGGAGAATGACCAAGATAGATACTTTTAAAAGCTCTAGGAATTGGCTTGTCTTTATGAGGTCTAGTGTCTGTGGCAAAACACAAGCACCCAAAACTCTTCAACTCAGTATAATTGGGCTGCTTCCCAAATAGCAATTCATACAGAGAATGTCAATTTAGTATCTGACTTGGCAATTGATTTATTAGATAAGCTACATGTAAGACACTGTGCCCCCAAAACCTCTTTGGAAGTCTTGATTGTATCAGTAGTGCCCTTGCCACCTGAAGTAAATGTCTATGCTTCCTCTCCACTATGCCATTCTGTTGAGGAGTATATACACAGGACTTTTGATGAACAATACCCCTGACTATTGAATATTTCTTGAGAGTTGTTACCCAAGAATTCAGAACCATTATCTGTTCGAACTACCTTCATAGTTCCATTATACTGCCTTTTAACAAATACAAGAAACTTCTTCAGCATATGATGAGTCTGTGCTTTATGCCTCATTAGAAAAATCCAAGTGCATTTACTTTTGTCATCGACAACAGTCAAAAAATAATATGCCCCACAAAAAGAGATTTCCTTATAAGGTCCCCAAATATCAAAATGTAAAAATTCAAAAAACGTGGCTGCTCTGGTATGACTTATTGGAAAAACATATCTAACTTGTTTATAAAGGGGACAAACTTCACACAAGAGTTCTCCATTATTAATAAAATTGCTACATTCAGCAACATGTTTCATTACAACATCATATGGGTGTCCCAACCTTGTATGCCACAAACTTCTATCAACAAGACCTTTATTAATGTTACATACATTCTGACTCTCTGTATCTACATGAGCATGACGATTACAAGAAACACTATGAATTGGTTTATCACATAGAAAAGAATTTCCATCAAGGAAGTACAGGTTTTTAATGACTTTTCCCTTTGTCACTGCTCTTTCAGTCCTATGGTCCTGTAACAAACAATGTTCGATGTAAAATAAAGCATTCAAGGAAGAGTTTTTGGCTAATTTGTTGACTGAAATAAGGTTATGGATGAAGGTAGGAACAAAAAGAACTGATTTCAAAGCCACTTAGTCATTCAAGATTATTACTCCTCTATACTCTACATCATTCACCTCCCCATTAGGTAAAAACAACTTCGTAACTTTATCAACAGGCAGCAATGAATGAAACAAGTTCTTGTCTACACAAATATGTGAAGTAGCACCAAAATCCACTATCTAAGTCCCACA
>JANQAP020000597.1:2247717-2259605 GCA_026874005.2 Erythroxylum coriaceum | reverse complement strand
TACATGTAACTACTATAAAATATCAAGCTAGAAATAAGTTCTTATTTGATCAAATAAGATAAGATTTGTTGTGAAACTAATCACGGGATAAGGCCACTTGATTTGGACGAAGTTTGGTTAACTGCTTGCATATCCTGAGAACTGATTTCCTTAACAAAAATACACTTTTTGTCTAAAAAATTAACATGAAAAAAGTAAACTTATAAAATTATTAAAATAAATATTTAACATATGCACATTATATTCAAAGTGAGATTATGATGAAAATGGTAAAGAGTAAATTGAAAGAAAAGTTTATGGGAATAAAAGAATAAAAGAAATAATTATATATGGTTTGTATTTTTTAATGTAATTATATATTTTAAACTATTATAAATTAAATTTTAATATTAAAATAGTTATTAATTTTTTAAAAATTTAATATAAATTATTATATATTTGACTCTTATACGTACAACATATAATTATTAATTATGCATAAAAATTACAAAATTTTAATAATTGAAAATTTTAATATTGTAAAATATTTTTGTTAAGATATTCTATTCTAGTTTTGACATTGTTTGAATTTTAATTTATTTGGGATATCTCTTGTAATAAGGAAGTTGATTTGGTACAGGATTCTACTATATCTTTTGTTACAAGGAAATTAGTTTGGTATAGGATTCTTCTATCTTGAAATATGTAAAATTTTTGGAAGTTAAGATAGGGTGAAAGTAAGGAATCCTAAAGAAGGAAGAATTTGTTGGAGATAAACATGTAGGAGATTTATTGGAGATCCATTGATTTTTTGGCTGCTTGTTTGTATATGTGGATGAACAATTGCACGATCTATCTATCTATTCTTTTTTGTTGTTGCTGTGTCTGAAATTCTCGGTGATCAATTTAAAAGGTCCATAACAAATTTTTGTTAAACAACTCTCCAAGATTATGGTTTAATCCGGCTGCACACATAGGGGAGTGTTCTATGACTCAAGTATTATTTTATTTCTTGTAATTCTTGATTTCGTCACTTGAGATATTATTTTCTTTGTTTCATTCATTATTTCATAATCTTTTGTTGAGGTTGGCATGAGGAGATCATGCTATTAGGTGTGAGATAACTTTTAAGGGGGTGAGTACGAGTGGATGACATCAAAGAGAGAGTGGTGTCGGCTCTGTAATAGCCTTGTATAAGCCTATTGTACTTTAGTAAAAGTTTAATTAATTTGGGTGAGAGCTCCGCAGACGTAAATTGTGTATGCCGAACCACGTTAACAAATTTTACGTGTTGATTTATTTGCTATGCATTAAGTTTTTCTGCTTGTGATGAATTCTGGAAAAATCGTGATAGTTAATTCAGTTACTTTCTGATAAGCAACTGTTAGTTTCTGTTTGAAGCAACTGTGACAAAACAGATACTTTGCAGAACTTTGACCTTGAGGTTTTCAATTTTTAATAATTTTGAAATATAAAATGTATTTAGAAAATAACAAACCACATGAAAAGTCTAGATCCTCAACTCGAAACAAAAGGTGTATCGCAATTCACGATAAATAAAAAAAAAGTAGTTAATACCTCGAAAAATGCGTAGTTAAGCAGGACACCAACAAAAGGCAGAAATTAAGCACTTTGACATAAGAAACATGCAAAACAGTTGAATTGACATTTAAGCCAAATAAAGAAAGAAAAGAATGTTAAAATTGCAATTTAACTCTGATATTTTCATCAAAATATAGGTCGGACCATAATATTTTGAGTGTTCATCTGTAAACCTAAAAATTAGAAACATTTAACGAGGTTAACTCTTTATTAATTATATATAACAATAGTAATAATGTGACTTTCACATACCTACATGGATATTAAAAATAATAAATTTATGTTATGTCAATACGAAAATGACATATAACTTATAAAAATATAACTTCATTAAGAGAACTGTTATTTTAAAAGTTTAATTTAAACACTATATAGTATATATATATATATATAGTTTAGTGAAACTGTTATGAATAAAAATAATCTCTTTTGCCCACGCCGATATTCTTATATTTAATTTATCTAAAAAATTCTTATATTAAAATTGTATCTTAGTGATTTTTCTACAAGGCATGTTTTCCTCTTATTGTGTCATATGCATTAATTATTTATTAAAATATTTTAATAGCAACAACTTGCTTACCTTTAAAAGTTTACTTAATACGTAACTAATTAAAGGATAAGTAAATAGTATTACATTTTTATTTAATAAATATTAACTAAATTTTTGACATAATTGATAATTCGTGACTTTTCATATGTTATAATGCTAATTGTCTCACTTGTCATTAACAAGGATTTGCAGAGACAGAGAAATCATATTGCGTAAATAATTATTAAAAATATAATCTGTATTATATGGAGTGATACGCACCTTATTTATCCATATTTGACACATCAAAATGCATTAATTTAAAGTCCTCCACTTATGAATGAAGTCAACGGTGTTTGATGTATCTATATTTGCAAAAATAATTTCTGATAACTGCCAACTATAAATTGATCTAAATGTAAATAAATATAACATTGATTAACATTGCTTGGAACTTTTGGATATAACTTTTATAGCATGATAAGTGATGATTTTAAAACTCGGGTTCTTACAACACTGGGTGAATAAACAAGTTGACAACAAAAATATGAATATAAGCATCCTCTTTTAATAAAAAGAAAATTAGATTCTCAACTATATCATATGGACTAAGGATAGCTAAAAGGTTTAAATCTAAGTTGACTTAAAATTAATGAATTAATTAAAATTTTCAAATTTAAGTTAAATATAAAAATATTCAATTCAAAATTCGAATCATATTTTAATTTAGAATATTTTTGAATAAGTTTAGACTTAAAAAATTTAAACTCAAGTTTAACAAGCAAGAATAAACTTTTTAAATATATTCAAAATCATAATAAATTTGGGCTCAGACCTACCAAATTATTTTCAGGCTCGGGCTCATGTTTAAGGGGAGTTAAGACCCAGCCCAATTTGTATTAACTATGCCCTTATTAAAAAAATGTCATAAAATCAGTATTTATTAATTTGTACTTGTGGATTAATCAGTATTTAATATTTATAATCAAATTTTACCGGAGCCACATAATGTGCAATTAGGCATAAGAATATGGAGTAGTTAACACATCCAAAATAAAAGAGCAGATTTTAATATCACGAACACGAACTGTATTCCTTGAAACATAGAAGGCATATATCTTCTACTTACGAAGTAAGGTTAACATGCCAGAGAGCTCCAACTCTTGAAACATTTCTTATTCAGGTTGGAGTCTTCAGAGCTTAGAAAACAACTTAAATCTCCACGAGTATTAACCCTCGAAGTGAACTCGAGTTGATGGCTGTTAATCTCATCAAATTGGTTGGTTGACCTTGAACTTAAACGAGAAGCAAAAACATGAAAGGACAAAGAATGCTAATTTATTTGGTGCAAAGCATGTGTGAAGAGGTTAATGAATTTCTCATGACTATTCGACACCTGACCAACATTCACGAAGCCAATCCACACTCTCTTCTACGTATGATTCCAAGTCTGTTAAGGTTACTCAGAAATAAATGCGTGATAACCTTCCTTAACCTTATAGACTTGCTCAGCATCCCACAACAATGACGTTAAAGAACTGGTAATCACAAGTTAAAAACCGAAAAGAGATTGTAAAGCAGAAGAAAAGAGCAAAGCAAAGCCGACAAGAACCACCACAAAACGCGAATTTCTGCTCCCTTGTAATTGTAAAGTGCAAGAACTTATTAAAATTCTGCAACTGTACTTTACCAACTTTGTTCATATTATTTTGTTTATTCTATTGCCATCAAATTCGCATGTTATCATTTGGGATTTCGTTCGGACAAAGATTTGATTGAACCCAACACATTATATGTCTTTAAAGTACAGGAAAAAGAAACTGTCGGAGGAGGTTTATGACTATGTTTCTGCGCACGTATTTCATCAGTTGCCACTAACCAAGACGGCAAGTCTGCTTCCATGGTCTATTTTGTTGAGTTTTAGGAGAGAACAAGGCACAATTTAGAGACTTAGTTAAAAGGCTTGATCTTTGAAATCTAACAAATGGATTAACGCAAGAGAAGTCATAATCGATTGAGCAATTTGGAGAACCAATTGGTAAGAATTATTCCTACTGAAAGAAAAGAACAAAGCTATCCATCTGTTATTAGATTATGCCACCCACTTTATCATCAACTTTATGGAACCAAATACGAATAGTTTCACATGAAACCCCATACCAATTTACTAGTCTCGCTCTGCCATTCGAGAATAGACTATTGAACAATAAATAAGAGAAATTGCGTTTGTTCAATCTCATCAAATTGTATATGGGAATATAACGTAGGAAGCCATAAGCTTAAAGATTATTGGTTTTTCATTAAATTTGCCTATAAATCAGAAGATCACACTATATTTCATGTGGTTGATGGAATAAATTAAAAAGAATAATGCAACTACCATACAAGAATCAGCACTGTCTTTCGCTTTCTTGCACGATTTTCAAAATCTCATTCTCTTATGGCAGAAAATAACTGGAGAATATTATTCAATTGGTTTCAATTGTCTGATTTCGGATGAAGAAATCAAATTCTGGGGAATAAAACTTCAATATTCAATATTCTAGTGTTTAAAGTTTTACTTTGAAGGACATGGATAATTAGTGGTTCATATTATTAAAAGTTAATAATTATTGATGTCATGTTAATCCGTTACAAACCCCAACTAAAAAGAGAAACGATCACAATTAGAGAACTTTCCTTCTAGAAATGGCATACTAACTTTTGCTGAATTAGAACTAACGGTGTGAAAAAAAAACTCCATTGGTGGTTTGAGGATGAAATGCATAAGAATTTGAATAAACCGAAAGCGATAAACGCACAAATTCCTGATAGAAATCTTGTCCAAGAATACTAGAGAAGACTTCAACAAAGTGGAGCGAAGTAGTATTCTAAAACATGACACGACTGTTAACTAATGGCCAGTAGATGGCCTACATCGTTATTTCGAAAATCTTGGTGCTGGATGCTGGAAATTGTGAGCCTACGAGCTAGTACCTAATTCCTGCTTTGATTTTTTAAGCAAGTTCTTCCCATTTAAGCATATTCCCTAATGGAATTCATGGACATGAATGTCAATATCAATTTACTGATTCTAGGAGCAGTCATGCTAGAGAATATTTCCCTTGATCTGTTAGACCACTAACCACTAGACAAGGAATTAGATCTATAACGCACACGATGCTATAACATGAACATGCAATAAGAATAAAGCCTTAACCATCCTTTTATCTCCTAAATTGAGTACTGTCCTTCTCCTTGCTCAGTTTTAGAAGAAAGAAAGAAAAGAGGGGAGCAAGAGTCATGAAGGAACGCTGCATAAGTGCCGTCTACAGGAGCTACAAACCACACTTGGTTATGGTTCTATCACAGGTTGCCTACACATTTTTGTACTTCATCACTGAAGCTTCGTTCAACCATGGGATGAACCCTAACGTGTACGTAACATATCGACATATCGTGGCTGGTGTGGCAATGCTCCCTTTTGCCTACTTTCTTGAAAGGTACTTTAACAAAATCCTTTACATCTAGCAATAAAGAAGAAAAGGTTGACCTTCATTTAAAAGTTGGCCAAGAGTGATTTCGAAATGGAACATTCAGTAGCAGCAAACACTGTTCGAGTAATCTAGATTTTGCCTGTGGAGACTGTTTTGTGTCATTGTTTGTGCACAGAGACTGATGTTTTCTGTGTCTACTGCAGAAAACAAAGACCAAAGCTCACAATGGCTCTTCTGTTAGAGATATTCATCCTTTCTCTCTTGGGGTAGGGGCATGTACAGAGTAAATATAACACAGTTTCGGGGGAAAACGTACTAATTTGAAGTGTTTTCAATGGTTACAGGGTGGGTTTAACTCTCAATATGTATTTTTCAAGCTTGAACCTCACTTCTACAACGTTTATAGCATCAATGATTAACACTGTAGCTTCTTTGACATTTGTAATTGCCATTGCACTGAGGTGAGCTTCCTATATAATTCAAAGGGCAAAAACTAGCATATATTCATATACTTTCATTTTGTAATACAACTGTTAAGTGCAGGTTGGAGTCTGTTAATCTTGGAAGTACTCGTGGAATAGCTAAAGTTCTTGGAACGTTGGTTTCCTTGGCTGGCGTGATGACTATGACATTGTATAGGGGTCCTCAACTGAAAAATCCATATCATCCTCCGATCCACATTCAAGGAAATACTTTAAAACACCATGAGAGCTGGTTAAAAGGTTCACTACTCACAGTTGCAAGCTGCGTAACATGGTCGTTGTGGTATATTATGCAGGTTGTACCAAACTAACACTTTTTTACTAGATTGTAGACATGCATATATCAAATCAAATGCAATTTAACATGTGGACCAATCATTTTGCTCACTATTATAGACAATCTTTGGTCCAAGAAATGAAATACGAGCAAAAATCATTCTTAATAACAGATGAAGCATATAATACTGTCTCAAGTTGGTAAATTTATGCAGGCACTTACTCTGAAAAGGTACCCAGCTCAATTGTCGCTGACAACGTGGATAAGCTTTGTTGGTGCTGCACAATCAGCTGTTTTCACAGTGATTGTAGAACATAAAAGAGCTGCTTGGACAATAGGATTTAATATCGACTTTTGGTCCACTCTATATGGGGTAAGAAGGGTTAATCAACAATGACAATATGCTACATTCTTAACATTGACTTTGGTTGTGATGATGCATGACAGGGGGTGGTAATCTCGGGCATAGTAGTCTTTGCTCAACTGTGGTGCACAGTAGAAAAAGGGCCAGTGTTCGTGACCATGTTCAATCCCCTTTCGACAGTGTTAGTAGCAGTTTTGGCATACTCTGTTCTGGGTGAAAAACTTTATTTGGGCAGGTAATTCTATTTTATAGTGATTCAAACTAACACATACATGTCATAGTGCACCATCAAAAGTTTTAATTTCAGAGAAAAGGAAATTCAGAACTAGAATGTATTGAAAGCATATGATTTTTACATTTCGATGTGCAGCATAGTAGGGGCTATCGTCGTAATCACTGGCTTATATGTGCTGTTATGGGGCAAAGAGGTTGATCAAGTTGGCGGCAGGTTGCAAGAAAAGTCTTCTACTATAGATGAGCAGAAGGAGCCAACACATATAGTTGATTCAACTGAAAGTAAAGTATGACCAGGTAAATCACTGGTCAAAAAGCACCCCTACTGAACTTGATCATACAAACTCCAGTGGATATCCACGAAGACAGTGTAAAGGGGGTGACGTAACAATTCTAGTGCATTCTGAGTGTGTGTGTCACACCCTGTTTTCTTTTTTATCTAGAAGCAGAGATGTCTCTGGTTATGATGAGATGGACATATGATCCAGAAACAAACCATTTCAAATGAGCAAATAATTATAACCTTAGTTTCCACCTCAAATCCTTTCAAAATATGTTTGCCACGTTATCCGACATCTAAAATATGCGTGAGGTGCAAAATATCTGCCCAAAGCATCGACACCAAACCCTATCACCATAAAAAGCCAATTCTTTAAGCCAAAATCCCATATTTTGGAAACAACCCAAACGCATGCCTAATAAAGAATAACTGCCACAAAACTGCCAGAAATAACTAAAAAGTCCCGTAGAGAATGAGAAGAAGCATAAAAGTACAGAGAATAGAGAATAAACACTTTCGATAAATGAAATAATTGTCATGTAATTACATCTTAGTAATCAGCACCAATGGTACTAGCCCACAATCTAATGTCAACATCATGCAACTTGAAAGTGCGGTTATATTTACATGTGACAAGACAAAATTTTGTTGAATGAATCCAACATAAAGCATGTTGAAATTAGTGGCACCAGAGCAAAACGAAAATTATGCAGCTGGAGGCCTGAGCTCATGATCACGGGATGTATCACAGGCAGCTGGAGGTAGATATTGCCACATTGGTATCAGACCATAGCTGGGGAAAACTGCCATCTTATTAGGAGCAGTCTGATAAGCAGCTGGATGAGCATGCACAAATCCAGAAGCTGGAACAGACATTACTTTCAGTTGTTGTTCCATCCTTTCCTTATCTGCCTTGAGTGTTAATTTCTCTTCACGAAGTTCATTCTTTTCAGTCTGTTCAGGTGCAGAAAGCCAAGAAGGTTATTACGCAAAAAATACCAGAGAAGTAGATCCAAGTATCAGAATACTAAGCAGCATTAATCAGCCTAAACGTACAAGCATGTCTAAAGAACTAAACCACAATCAATAATATCGAACATCAAGATGTACCAAATAGCTCAAACAAATTGTGCAGGTAAGTGGTAACAATGTTTTAGGCCAACAGTAGACAATTACTACTTACTAAAAACCATGATATCTACAAGTCATGCAAAACCAACTGACCTGTGTCATTACTGTCATTAATATTGTTGTAATTGTTACTAAATTTCTAACAGCTAAGGTCAACAACACTAATTGCAAAGTTTGAAATGATCATTTCCATATCACAGGCACAAAATTTAGATTAAGTTAAGACATTCTATCACATCAATGTACTTAAAATGGTTACCTTCAGACATTTAATTTCTTCAAGTAGCTTTTCATTCAATTCTTTGAGTTCCAGAGCCTCAGCTTTAAGTTGGTTCAGGACTCTAATAGCATCATCAAGTATAGCTGGTTTGTCCTTCTGAGCATCTCGCCCAGGATCCAAAACAGTACGCAAATCCAGAAATCTGACATCATATCATAAGGCAAATCTGCCTTGTCAATTATGCACCGGTTAACTGATCTTATCCACACACACAACCACACAAGCATAGAAAGACAGAACTGAGAGTTATAATGGTAAACATTATCCCTATTCCAAAAGATTGCGGAGAAAGAATCATCTTATCAAAAACAAACCGATGCACTAATTTTGTTTATACAGAATTCTAAAATCCAATTTAATGTAGCCTTTATATAACAAACAATCCAAGATAAAAATATATATGCCTGTCATTCAATCTGTCCCTCCGCAGTTTCTCACGGCAAGCTTTGGTCACAGGCCTACTAGATGAATCCGCACGTCCCCTGTAACAGAAGATCAAGTTAACTTTGTAACAATACCAATAAACAGAAACATATGACAACCATGAAGGAAGAAAATATAGAGAGTAGCATTATCTTAATGTTTAACCAGAAGCCCCAAAAACTAAAGGATGCGTCATCAGGGAACTGTTGGTCTTCCTCACTACCAAACTATGCATTAACCAAATAAAGTTAACAACATTCTTTCTGATCCCAAGGAATTCTTTTCCTCCAAGTATACATTCCCACTGATGCTAATACGAAGGATAAGGAAGAAGGGAGAAGAAAGAAATGTATAGAATGAATTGATAGATGTGATGCTCGTCACAGTAGTGTTTTCAAGAATTTATTCCAAAGAAGGAGATGCAAAACAAGCAGAGTAACCTAATCTTTGGTGAATCACCCACTTTATGTCACTAGCATGCCAAAAATAACGAAAATATGAAATAAGGTCAATTGAAAAAGGAGATGGTATGTAATTTATCCAGTATTGAGTTTTTTGTGCGTCATATTAGAAAGATTTTTTATAAACTAAACAAGATGGTGTAGTGAGAAAATATTGCATCACCCTTTTTTTTTCCTTAATAATTTTTTGCAGCTATAAAGAGAAGTTTGGTTACCCAAGAGACGCTATCCCAAACAATCCATAGAAGAAAACCAACTCTATCACTCCAAAACCACGCTGTAACTTACAAATCACAATGAACAGGAAACTAATCCTTCAGCAGTAGATCAGACAACTGCAAGTGAAAGGCCATGATCCATACACAAAATTCAAGAGCAGGACAAATTTTTTTTTTTTTTCTGGTTCCGCCTTCAAAAGAAGACCACTTCAAATCATTACTTGAATCAGAAAACAATCGAGTAAAATAAGTACCTCTTTCGTCCACATTCCTTGTCTTGAGACAATTGGCTGCTGGATGAAATGCCAATTTGGCCACCATTACCACCGCTGCATGAGTATAAAGATACACAAAATTACAATTGTTAAGACTAAACATTTTTCCCTAATTACTACTCAATTCAAACTGAAGTAATTTCAGATGCATCGAAATCTTTAAGCAGCCAAGTTCAATTTAAACAACCTCAGATCTCAATCTCATGTACCAACTAATCATCAAAAGAATGGAAGAAAAAAGAACTATTCCCACTGAACTACAATTAGAAACGGTGCATAAAAGCCCAAAAGTAACTTCCGAAACCCTATCATAACCAAACACGGAATCTCCAATAAATCATAACAAAATTGCAAACCCATAAATCAATTTCCACCAAAAAAAAAAGATTTTAAAGAACCTGAGAAAAACAAATGAGAGGGCAAAAACATCACCTGTTGGTATTGTCAATATCATCATGAGACCATAAGAAATCAGAAGAAGACGCGCTTTCGTTGATGAAGGTGTAATCCAGAAAGTCCCAGCAACTAGGGTCCTCTAACGAATCCATTAATTTCTCTCTTAGCAAACTATTCCTTCTTCTGAATCTGATTGTGTATAAATTGATTCGAAAATTTTAGAAAAAAACGAAACGAAATCAAGTCAAATTAGGAGATTCCGTAAATAATTGGGAGGTAAAGTAAAGGTAGGGAGTACGAAAGATATGACTTTTATGGTTGGAAGAGAGCAGCCATTGGGATTGGAACACGTGGAATAAACCAATGAGGATTATGTTACGTGCTGCCGCATCATTTTCTGATGCGCTCAATTGACCGGTCCCGTCGACTGCGCCAACCCACTCAACTGCTCAAGACTCACTAAAGAGTCAAAGATTGGATTTCATGCTTCAAATTATTATATCAAAATATAGTAAAATATTTTATAAATTAGTAAAATGATATTTTTTTCCAAAAGGCTTTTATGTAACCTTATTTGTTTAAACTATAAGTATCATAAAACTTTGTTTCTTTATTATAATATGTTTCTTTTTAAATTATAAATTTTAATTAAAGCTCGTTTTTGTTTATTTATTATAACTAAAAATTCTTAATTATCGAATTATAATGAAGATTATGAAGGGATGTTACAAACTTTATATTTATTTATGTAAAAAAATTATATTTATTTTATTTTACTCATTGTATTATATTTATATTTAATTGATTAAATTGATAAAATACAATTAATAGTTAGTTGATTAAGTATATGTATATTGAATTGTGAGCACAATCTATAAGTTAATGGTTTATTAAATTGTCAACTAATTAATAATAATTTCATTGAAAATTTTTATAGATTGTATTATTAATAAAAAACTATATAAAATTCTATAACAAGCATACTCCTTAGCCAGTAAATGAAAGGCCTTTCACAACTGTTATCAAAACCCTACAAAAGGAAGTGGGGCTTTGATGGGGTAGAGGGAAGTTTGTGATAAAACATGGCGTAAGTAATTTATAGTTAAAAAGCCTTTGACTTGATTGTTTTAATTTCCCCTTAAGTTCAGTTGATTCACTTTCCATTTTCAAATTTAGATTTATCTAATTGTGATGGGTTGAATCAGTACTTCCGTAAATTCGGAAATGTGATAGGTTGAATCGTTAGGTGCGTTTGCCTAAAGATTAACAAACTTAGGGGGCGGTTGGTTCGCACAGGAGAATGGTAATAGGAATGGAAATGAATATAGTGAGGAATGAGAATGAATATTATCATTATAATTATGATGGTTGGTTAAGAAGAAGGAATGATTACCATTACCATTGACAGTGGTTGGTTTGTAAAAAATATTAAGAAATAAATTTATTATATTTTAATTTTAATTAATTATATGTTAATT
>JANQAP020000597.1:2233506-2247617 GCA_026874005.2 Erythroxylum coriaceum | reverse complement strand
ATAATGATATTTTAATTAATGATATTGTAATCAATTATATTTTAATTAATAATAATAATATTTTAATTAATAATATTTTAATTAAATAATTAATTACAATTTTATAATTAATAAATAATTATATTTTAATTAGTTATATTTAAATAATTAATTATATTTTAATTAATTATATTTTAATTAATTATAATGTAATTAATTGATTAATAATAATATTTTAATTAATTACATTGTAATTAATTATATTTTAATTAATTAATTAATTATAATATTTTAATTATGAATGAATTATATTTTAATTAACTATATTATATTATTTCAATTAATTATATTATAATTAATTAATTAATTACATTATAATTAATTAAGTTGATTTTGTAAGAGTTGAACTTCTCAAACAACAAAATTAATGCCTATTATTGTGTGATGATCTGTACACATTTAGATATTCCTTTTAGAATATTTATATTTTTCATTTCTTTTACAAACATGTAATTAATTGAGTTATAAAGTTGTCATGTAGTTTTTGTTTTATGAATTAAATACCTATATGTTTCTCATGTATCATCGAAGTCAAATACACCAAGGAATGACTCCCATTCCTCTAGTAATGGAGAGGAATGGAGTAATGGCCAAAATCAAGGAATCATAATATTAGCTATCCAATCATAACTTCTTACCAACCATTATTTTTCATTTCATACCCATTCCTTCTTTCTCATTCCCACTAAACAAGCATACCCTTAATCTGTTCGGTCAGTTTAATCGTAAAAATTTTGAATCGTCTAATTTTTTCATTTAGTTTTTAACTTTTCTATTCAATTTATTTTAATATCTGTTGTTATTAAAAATGGATCAATTTGTTAATTAGTTAGTCAAATTTTATAAATTAACAAATTTTTATAAATTAAAATAAATCAATTAATTTTTATTTAATAATATATTTTTTAATTAAATTTAAAATTATTCAATAGGTAACGAAAAGCCCTTTTAATTATATTTTAAATTCTTTAATTTTATTTAATATTTAGTCAGATCTAATATCGATTGAAACTTTTAAATTTTAAACCTCATATGTAAAACTGTTATAACTTTAAGAAAAAAATAAATTATTTTTTAAATTATAGAAAGGCTTAACAAAGAATAGATGACATAATCTTATGACTTGATATGAGAATAGTTTTTAATTTTAAAGTAAAAATTCTATTTTTTAAATTATAAAAAAGCTTAACAGAGAACTCATGATGTAATCTTATGACTTAATATAAGGATAGTTTGTAATTTTAAAGTAAAAGAATAGTTTTTGAACAAAGTAAATTATCTAGTTTTAAAATATTTTACTTTAAAATATACAACGTGAAAAAAGTAAGATGTAACAACTATCACTAATAATTAGAATAACCTTATGTTATTATGCGTTTATATATATTGGTATGTTTTATATATTTTAATTTGAATATATGAATTCCCCTTCACTTATTTATTAGACCTTAAATTTGTCTTATAATATAATTTAACTATCATCTTTTATTTTATGTTATGGCAAACACTATAAAAATTAAATATAAAATGTTTGAATTTAATGAAAAATTTCCTTGATTTTGTTATTCATAAGTTACCCCTAACAATTATTAGCAAAGTAATGGCATGTGGGAGGCCATTAGTTTGCTCATAATAGTTCAAATTGGAGATAAATGGATAATGGAAAAAATTAATTTAGATACAAATATAAAAGTCAAGGTAAATACATTTTTATCATTGATAGCTGAAAAATAACAATTTATTTATTTAAAAAATAATTTTAGCAAGTAAATATAAATATATTAGAAGGCATGTTTGAAATAAAAAAATGATTAAGGTTTTATAAAAAATTATTAATTTATTTATTATTATAATTTTATTAACTTAAATAATTTAAACTATTATCTATTCATTAAAGTTACATGACTTACACCTCTTCTTATGTTAATTTTAAAATATTTTAAAAGAAATAAATGTCATAAAATATATATAATAATTTATTTACAATTTAATTAGATAGATGCTTGAAATATTGAAAGATAAAAAATTTAAATTACTGTAAAAAGTTTAAATGGCCACCTCTATTAATGACTACATTTTGATAAGTCCAGTATATTTCAACAATAAAACGACAAATATATCTTATCATATGAAACTAAATGAGGAAATAGAACCAAAGAAAAAAAGTACAAAAAGAACGTACTATTTTTACATTAAAAATATAAATTTTTTAATGGTCTGGCTCATTTTACAGAAATATTTTTATTCTTTAAAATTATTTTGTAATATTAAAATTATAATTTTTTTTAACAAAAATTAATCAAGTGAAACGATTCAACAAATCCCTAAAAAAAAGAATAAGAAAACATTCAGCAGCAGTTCTAGTGTAGTGCTGTAGAACAATTAAGGAAGCTAAACATAACATAGTTCACCAAGGAACGTGTATAGGTTATGTCTGCCCATACATAAAAGCACATGTATGGCCTGAGAAAAGTAGGAGGCAATAGGCTAACTGGATAAGCGATATAGGCTTATAGTTATTTTTGAGGAAATATAACCGTTGAAGATATGGGTTATGTAGTTAGATTGTCAAAGGGATTGGCAGCAAGCATGTGATTTTAGCTGTGGATTGTCTCGCTACTTGCAGAAGTGGGCAATGTCAGTGACGGAGGTGCGACAGAGTTGAAGATGTTTATAAACCAGCCTGCATATGCCGCTTGCTTATTCTTAGTTTATTGTCCTCGCTTCTGCTACTTGCAACTCACATGATTGATCTGTTTTTAGTTTTACCCCTCCCACTCCCACACTTGGGAAGAGGCATTATTAGTCAAAAGTGTCTTTCGTTTTTCCAAGTAGGGCCATTGAAGATTTGAGATAGGAAACCAAGTCTGACTCCGATGACCATAATCGATTGAAGGAGAAAGTTCTAAAGACAAAGAACCAAGGAAAGAATGGATCCTTCTTCAAATGAGGCAAAGAGTGATGTACAAGAAGAAGAAAACTTGAGAAGCAACAACCAACCTAGAAGCAAGCCAAGTAGCTGGTTCCTTCCTACTTTTAGTGCCTCCTACATTGTCTTTTGGTATGTGTACAGATATCAATTTTTATCTTAACAAATTATTCATATGATTCCTACAGTCTGGAAGCAATTGTTGGTTAAGGTTCTATACCAACCCACGACCAAACTATGTACCTTCTTCCTTCTTCAACCAACATTTGAAATTATTGACCCAAGAAGTTGGTGGGAATTGGCATCATTATCTCAATTCATAACCTCCTAAATCAACGCCTAGAAGGGACCTCTCTAAGTTCCACTTTTCCCTATTGTACCTTTTTGTATTATTCTCTTTTTTCTTTTTTTTTTCTCTCTTTCACATTGAATCAAACTGGATTGGCCATGATTCTCTCTATGCAAGAGGACCCTTTCCTTGAGCCTTAAATCAATGGGAGGGGGACCTATTTCCTTTTTGTCTGAAACTTTTGACTCTTTCTGGGCTCTTTAACTTATTCCTCTTTCTCTTGAGTAAGACCAAAGTGCACTAATTGACAATTAAATGAAGAATTTGAGAAGAAATAGTGTTGGTCATGCTTTTCTAAATTCTATAATGACACAAATGGAAGAATCAACCAAGTAATAAATCTGAAGAGCTCCAGTTGAATGCTTTTATATCATAAATCCTATGCCTTTGGACAGCTATAAAAATTTCTACATCTTCAGAAAAACAAAAAGAAAAAGAGACACGCATTAAAAAAATGATATAAAATGATTTTCTCCAATATTTATGGTTCCAAATAAACAGGTAAAACTGCATTTCTGGAACCTCTACCGTGACCTAAAGAAAAGAAATTTCTCCTGCTTCTACTACTACAACTTCCAACAGGACTCACCTCTGTGACATGCCTGCTTTGCTGCACAATCTCTTGAATCGACAAAAACAAATGTCGATCCGCCGAAGAATCCATTGAAAAAGACCTTCTAATGGGTTGGATTGCGAATTGATCATCTTTGCCTCTAACGTCAATACATTCATCACCCATGCTCGTAACTTTGTTAAATTTCCTGCCGTTTTTCTGAAGCACTCTCTGCTCTGTCTTCCTGGGTGAAGGAGTACTAATTGAACGAGCAGATAATTCTCCTGAGTTCAGCCTTTCTTGAGCTGAAACCAGTGTTTGATTTGTGGAGTTATGATTTCCTAATTCTATCACGACATAGTCTTCATCTCCACCAATGAGACTTTCTGTGTAAGGATGTGGATCTTGTGGCGTGGAGGTTGGGGCAATAACCTGGTCAATTGGGAACGGTCTTGTGGTGCTTGAAATGCTTGTTCTACAAAGTGGGCAATTTGCATTTCCTTGAAGCCAAACATCAATGCAATCTATATGAAAAATATGGCCACAATTTGGTATTCTTTTTAGCTTCTCATCTTCCTGAAACTCAGTTAAACAAACCGCACATTCACCGAAGCTCTGTTCTTCAAGGTCTCCGCTGTTGTTGATGACTACTTTCTTGAACTTGAATACTGGGATTGACCTTATCACTGCCTCGTCTAAGCCTCTGGTCTCGTGTGCAGGTGCATAGGCCATTAAAGGGTCTTCGTGGTTTCGGTTTCTGGATATGCCAACTCTCCTCAGAAGATCTATTCTGTGCCAACTGAGACAACACTTGATGACAAAGATGTAGTAGCTGACGAGCAAGAAAGCTGTGGCCAAAATCCCTATAACAGCGATGGCTATGATTGGGAAACTTGTGTCAGAGGAATGTAGATGAGAACCAAAGATTGAGCTACTTGGAGTTGTATTAATTGGTGGAGGAGACTG
Source organism: Erythroxylum coriaceum (assembly GCA_026874005.2). Classification (NCBI taxonomy): domain Eukaryota; kingdom Viridiplantae; phylum Streptophyta; class Magnoliopsida; order Malpighiales; family Erythroxylaceae; genus Erythroxylum; species Erythroxylum coriaceum. The sequence continues at coordinate 2,242,781 of JANQAP020000597.1, read as the reverse complement.
TGAAACAAAGCTTCTGCTCACAAGATCCATAACGCCTCTATGAGTTCTAGAACGGTATTCAACAACATCCAAAGTATGCCTATGATGGTATGGAAAAGATGAAGAATCTCAAAGACGAGAACTTGTGATGAAGAAGACAGATTAATTAAGGGCAAGGAAAGATTTAAGAAGGGACATGAATGGTATGCAAGAACATGGACAAGGAAGAGAAAGAAAGACAGGAGGAAATAGCACAGGTGGTATAAATGCGGGTGGTGTCAAACTGGGGACATGAAAGCCTTGAAATTTGACGGAAATTTGTGCCTTTCATGCATAATATATAATAGTAACTTTATAATATTTATTATAAATATTACATATATATTCTAATATAGAGTAGAAATTCAAGTATGAGGAGTCAGAGAACAAAGCTGCAGAATTTTATCTGGCTTCTATCTGTTCCCACGGGAGAGTAGTCATATTATTAAAAGGCCTCGGTTATTGTATTTCGGGTGGACTAATATGAATATAGAAATATTTTAATATATTAAAATTAGAGACACTTAAAAATGAACAAGAACTGTTTGAACAAAGTTTGATGTTTGATTTTAAATTACAATTTTTTAAATAATTTAGTCAGAATAATAATTTATGAATTGTTTTATTTTTTGATAATTTATATAAATTGTCAACTGAAGTGTCTATATATATATATATATATATATAACTATGACTCGGGAGGAGCCGCATACAGGTGGTTATTGGGCATATGCAATGAAACTGAAACTGACAGCAGACAGAAAGCTAACACTTCGCATTAGATTCTATAAAAATTCTAACCTATTAAACCGTAAGAGAATGGTAATTGTATATTTAGAATAGCAAAGAGTGAAAAGTGACTGACGTGAAATTTGTACAACCTAAGTTCACTTTTTACGCTGATGGTAACATCGATCAATTTCAATCACACGTGAAGTAGCTTTATATCGGTGTTCAAAGTCATTAATAGCTAAAAATCATAACATAAAACCTGTTGCTATTGACGCTGCAGGACAACTAGTAAAGAAGACTCAACAACATATACAATCAAAGTGGTTGCTCTTAATCATTGGTGGTGGAACAGATGGCGCATGATGGTTCCTTCTGCCAGAACTGAAGAAAAATAAAATTATTGTATCATGAATTTACTCCAGCTTTTATTCTTAAGAGTCTATAACTTGTGGTGCTGAGTTTTTTTTTACTCAATCATGGTGTTAATTAACATCTTTTGTTTTAAACTTTATAGTTAAACAAAATAATGATTGAATTATTCGTAAAATAATTCAATCATTATTTTGTTTTAATTTACATTCCTTAATTTTTTTCTTGTTTAGTTATTAGTAATGGACAAGAAAAGAGTTGAAAATTTTAAAATAGACTTTTTATTTCTTTTTTTTGTGTTTTGTCTTAACTAATTAATTCTCTATTTGAAAATTTAAGATTAATTTTTTTATTTAGACAATACATCATTTTGATTGATTCTTATTAAGATATTATCATTAACATTTACATTACTTCATTTGATAATTATTTAATTTTATTTCAATAAATTTATATCATAAAATAAGTTCATTATGGTTCTTTGATTTTATTCTTATAAAAAATATACACAATAATTTAAAAATTAATAATGTATTAAATCATTAAAAATAATTCTAGTTATTTATTTATTAAATACAAAATCTTTTAATTAATTAATAATAATACAAAATATTTTAATTATTTATTTGCAAAATCATTCACATAAAATAATCAAACATAAGTAAAATAATTCTTATTACCATTCTTAATATTTGATATCAAACACTGGTATAAATGTTAACTTCTATAATTTCATTTCTAGTGCTTACATATTAAATACGCATAATCAATAATTTCATTCTTTTTTCAATTCTTACTTTTCATTCATATTCTCAATTTTTTGTTCCAATTCTTTCATCACTAGTTATCAAACGATACCTAGTAAGATGTAATTTAGTTATATGCATGTATAAAATAATAAATTAAAGGTTTGAAGTTTACACAAATATGTATAACAAGCCAGCCTAAACATAATTGAAGAATTAATCTAAAGTGTTTGGTCAATGCTTGATGAAGCGCTAGTCTCAACATAATTTATTATAAATGAAGAAACATCAAATTGACATTTTTTCACACAACAGAGAAAGAAAACACAATGAAATATACAACAAACAAACGCAAGGAACTTGACTTTTTACACATTCTTTTTCAATCATAATCATCAATCACGTAGGAGGGGAAAAAAATCTAAACTGGCACATGCAAGCCATTATGTCAGAGCATAGCCAACGTTCCAACGATAGACGTGTATTGTGCATTCACATCAAATCACAAAATATAAAACCCAGGCACCGGTCGATCAGTTGGGGAGCCTTTCCCTTTCTGATGTTTTGAGTTACGATATCGAAATTAACTTGGGAATTTTTAAGTATAATATATGATTTGAGCATATTACTTAATTTTATATTATTATTTTAAAAATAAAATTTAAAAATTATCTAATATATAAAAAATAATGAGTGTAAATTGAACCGTTATAAGACCTCGGCTTGCCGCTCCATTGCTGGTTTAAAAATCTTTGATTAGAAGTATATAGAGTCTACGAGTTAATTCCAAAGACAATTTTGTAAACGTGGGTCCAAAGGAAAGAAGCCCTTTTTTTCCGTCAAAAAAGTGGCTGATGATATCACTGGAAGGGAAGGAAAGTCAAATCCGCGTGTGTAGAACCTATAAAAGAAGACACAAAATAAAGGCAGATCCCACAGTCCATACTTGCGTGTTGACAAAGAGAAGAAAGACAAAGGAACTTTTATTTAGTTTTAGGTTAGAAAAACAGGTCCAGCATTTTAAAGAAGTGTACATTTTGCACAGTCAAACTTTTAGTCTCTGCCACATTACACGTTTCGTTTACATTACAATTCCATCAACAGGTGCAACCGCCCGTCTTCTTCTTTTCTCACTTTCAAGATTCGAAATTTAATACGGTTTAGCTAATCCTAATACGTTAACAAGAGTAAAGTAATGTGGTTTGATGATTGTAGGCACTACGTAAGGCTTTTCTTTTTCCAATCATGTCGTTCTTTTCTTGTTAATTAGCAAATCATCATTTTCAGTAGTAGTCTTTTGAAATAACTCAATGAATTTGCATTATGATGCCATAAATTCTCGAGGCTGAGATATACCTAACCATGTACTACAGACATTAATGTCATGGCCCTGTCTTGACACCATCAGGACTGAAAGAGGCTGATTCATCCACTCTTTTCCACAACTTGTTCACCAAGAAAGGGTGACCTGGAAGTTGGATACAAAAACTTAAAAAATAAAACGTTGCAAGTTTAAAATTTAAACAAAAGAAATGAAGTCAGCCCCAAGACTGATTAAACAAGTTCTTATGCAAGTTTGAGTTACTGAGAAGAGAAACTGTAATTTATTTTTATTTTATAAAGAACGATTAATTAAGAACAAAAATATGTTAAAGTTTATAAGTATTGCTGGCATTAATTTTATTACTTGATTCTAAATTTTTAATTTATTAAATTATTTATTTGAAATGCCAATTTATATATTAGTACGTGTATATAAAAGATATCGACTACAAATTTTATAAATATTAAAAAAAATGAAGACAGGAAAAAGGTAAACCTCGAGTCATTGCCAATTATCGATTAAGATAAATACAAATTAACCTAGATGTTACTGGAGAAATGAAAGAGACAAGGAAGAACATGTATCTGACACAAGAAATAAACAATAAGTAAATAACAGTATACACGTTATTAGAAACAAAATCTGGCATACGGCAACAGCTGGCATTGGCAATAGTAATCAGCTTACTTGAAGAATGAGTTTCCAATGTTCGAAAAGGAAACTGAAAGAGAGAACCAAAAAAAAAAAAGGAGTCTGTCGTTTAAATTGGTAATTTACATGATACGAACTGTGAATTAATTAAATTAAGTTTAATAACTGTTAGTTGAATGTAGTTGGGTATTAGCTCATCTAATTAAACTTTGGAGTACGTTTTGACCGATAGATTAATGAGGAAGGTGCTTCTAACGTGGGCCAATCAGAAATTCTCAGTTGTTTACTATGTGGAATCACAAGCACTTCGTAAAGTCACGTGGGTGCTTACGTTACGAGATTGGTGTCACGTGACATCTGCATCCTATGTTTGATCGCGAACTCAATTTTGGTTTAATTCGTCTTTTAGAATACTAATATTTTTCATTAAAAATTTCTTGTTAAATAGGTCAAGCATCTTTTTTAATTAATTGTTGGTTAAATTGGCGCTAATATATTTGATATATAGGGATAATAAATTGAAAACTATCAAACATTTTAATTTTTCACTTTAATATCTAGTTTTAATTAAATATTTTAAAAGATCATACAACCTAAATTTAATTTTTTATTTCTATTAATATTTTATTATTGTAAGTAAATACCACATTTAGAGAAGTTATATGATTTTTATCTTCGTCAATATAATAATTTCACTTATTTAATGGTAGGTAGTAAAAAAACTCTTTTAAATGTTAAATTTTAAGTATTTCACTTAATCATATACTCGAAGTGTTAAAGAAAATAAACTTTTAAATTAGATTATTTCGATGTTTAAAAAATTTAATATATAATAAAATATATTTTTCATGATATTAACTTTTAAAGGGACTTTCAATTTAAAAAATGAGTCTCGTCTTTGTTCCCATGTCCTACTGCTGTAGTTTACTCAGTAATGCACCAAGTGAGGGCGAAACATGGGGAATGCATGTGATTTCACGTGACATGGAGGCCATTAAATCTTGACCTCCGTAGTCTAACTCTTCATCGGCATTAAACAGTAATGTACACAGTCAAAATGTTGACAAACAAGAAAACGAAGTCTTGACTCCATTTATCAATTCAACAGCTTCTCAAATAGTTAAATGACACACACATGCACATGCACATACGTATAGGAAACCTCTATAAAATTTATCAAACAAGTCATTTAAGCAGACTGTTGATGTATAAGCTAGCATACAGCCGGCTTAATTGTCTCTATGTGAGGGCTGATTAAATAGTTGACATTTGTACTTGGTCTCATGTGGATTCTTACTTCAACACAGTGGATATTTGTATATGTAAATTAACTAATTTATATCTTTAAATATCAAAAAATAAACACTTCATGTTAGGCTTTCTGGCCTCACATTAATCAACGTTAACATATATATATATATATATATTCTTTTTTATGTCAGCGAGATTAGTAGTTGTCATTTTTTGAATTTGTATTGACTAAATTATTATATATATAAATAAGCTACAGATCATATATTTTAAATTATAAAAAATGATTTAATTAAAACTTACAAAATTTAAAATACTTTTACTCTTAATCAATTATTTTAAAAGTTTTAAGTTAATTATAATTACGATTTCTCTTATTACAATTTTACAATTTCTGAAATTAAAAAATTATCAAAAGGATTTACTCCACTGATTAAGGCATCATATGTAACAATATTAACGTAGTTATCAATTTGATAGATTAACGAAGAAAAACATAATTTTGAATTGAATGAGTTTAAATTTTTTACGAATTAGGTTTAACTTAATTTTTTTAATTTGATTTAATTCTAAACTCTTTTAAATTTTTACAAATCTTATTTTAATTGATTAATTTTTCAGTTATAAAATGTTTTGTTTGAATCGAAATTTGATTAAATCAAACTTGTTCAATAATTTTAAGTAAGATCTAAATTATCAATCCTAATAAAGAAGAAAAACAAAACATAAAATCAAATGGCCAGCCTTGATGAGGGACAAAAACGAAAGTTTAGAGTGACTCCTTATTTGCAGGTTTAAGTTCTCTACACCAATATGCTCACGATTTCTTATGCAATACAATTATCTGAAAGCCAATCTCCCTTGAAAGTTGTTTGACTATCAGGGCAATTGTTGGGGGCTAGCTATAGTTGCCTAATCTCACCGACAGGCAGCAGTTGAATCTCCAAAGCCTGTACATACGAGATAGGTTTATTCATTCTTCAAGTTTTGTAGAGGTCCCCAATTCCTGAACCTCAACCAGGATCGGTCTCTATCTCCAACAGCCATGTACTAATCCTAGTTAAAAGTGTATTTTCTTCTCTTTTACCTTTCCAATTAATGTATGTCAATAAAATAAACTACACGAATATTTGAAACAGGGATGGTAGTGAACAGCTCATGGGCCTATATTTAAATATTTTCAATGGATCGATTTATAGATGAAGGTCAAGGTCAAGCCGATGCAAAGCTTAATTATTCAAAACAAAATAATATCGTTTTGTTTAGAAAAATTAAATCTCAAATAGGCCCAGAGTTGACAACCTAAACCTGGACCAAATTAAAAAAAATATTTTACACTTTTAGTTTTTAAAAAAATTAGTGAGACTACCCATTGCTATTCTTAATTCTATATGCAAATATAATAATGGAAGCTGTCTAAACTACAATACGAGTTGACTTAAATGTAACATAAACTTCTAAATCGTATAAATGAGGTGCTATAAAGAACTCTACGTCTCAGCTGGTCAAGTTTTGGTAATATCACTTTCGATAAACGGAAGACAAATAGTAAAGAAGCAAACTGGTGAGAACTGAACTGAATATATGAGAACGAGCCTACTACTATAAAACATATAGGGAAGTGTCTCAATTGGGCTTGTACAGACCTATCTCATTGGGCACACATGTATTAAGTAACCCAAGATGTATTATTGAGCTCAAATTGCCTTTTCTTCTAAACCGTCCTCTTCTGAAGTCCATGTCTCTAATCCGCTTGTATTGTGAACTTTGGTAATGTTACTACAACAGGCATATTGACAATCACAAAGCCATTGCACCTACATAGAATGGCCTCATCAAGTGTTTTATATTTAGTAACTGTAATTACTTAGTTTATTAATTAATAAATGGTCTCTAACATAGTTTGTTAATATTAAAAAATGGTCTCTAAGTTAAAACTATTTGAAGTTGCGCCAGTAATTCAAATTACCAAAACTACATTAATGATTTTGTATCAAAATGAAATTAGAATATTGAATATAGTGGAAGAAAAGTAAAAGAAAGGTTCAAATCCCATTTGTATAGAATCATTGACTTTGAATACAATGGACAAAACTCGGGACGCGGAAGATGCTCCAATGCATGGTGTATTTCTTCCAGAGCAGTTCTTTTTTGTTAATTATGTTCCAACCTAAGATGCTTCTCTACCTTTCTAGAATCAGCCTATAGTTTTTGTGCCATCAGGTGGGTAACGGTCTTGTAGAATCATTGAATTATCCTGATTGTTACACTATCAGTTAATCAAATCAAAAGGTCACCATTATCCTGGAACCCACTATATTATAGAAGAGATGAATATTGCCAACTGGTTAAGAGTTTGAGAATTATGTTGATTAGCACCTATGAATCTGACCTCTAAGAAGACGGTACATGCAGGGGCAGACCTAGTATATAGCATGGGGTTGCATATGCAACCCCACTCAAAAAAAAAATGAAAAAAAAGCAAAAACTCATATATCTGCCCCAAGAATCAAACTCATAACCAGCCACTTACAAAGTAAACATATACTAGTATATTACCACTGCACTACAGAACTTATTATGTTTTTTATTTTGTTGTTTTAATACTTCTACTTATCTTAAGCAATGAATGTCGTCTTTGTTATGTTTTATTTGTGCATTTACCTTCTATATTGTGCTTTACTTATGATGTGAATCTAGAACTTAATTTAAGTATGCCTCATAATATATTCTCAATTAAACTGCACAATCCCATCCTTCAAATCCTGGTCCGCCCCTGGGTACATGCATAGCAAACGTTGGAACTCTCACGTAAGCAATAAGCATTCCCCGACACATCATGAATCATTTACGTCAAGCGAGATAGCCAGGTAGAACTAGTTAGCTCTCCAGAAATAACCGCCAAGTATTAACTATATTGTATTCTTTTAATATTAGTAATAACATTAGTAATAAATTCTTTAACAAATCAACTATTTAAATAAGTGATAAACTTAATCTAAATAATACCAAATGATGAACTTAATTCAAATAAAATAAGAACTAGAACCTCATTTCGTTGGATATATGTACGCATTAATTTAATTAACAATCACATATGTAATCAAGAGTAGTTGGATTTGGCTCAACTATCAAAGAGTAGTTGAATTTAGATTCATCCTCGCACGCACCAAAATTTTTTTTTATTTTTCGCACTTAAATTCTTTAATATGATTATCATATAAAATATTCATACTTTATTGTAAAACTTGATCTTTTTTGTTGTTTTTTTCAAATTGTTTATGAAACTGACTCATTTCAACTAGTATAGCTATACACGTGTCTAGTCTCTAACAATATCCATATAATATATTAAGAGAACTCTATAACTATTATAAAGATGGTTAGATAAGAAGTGCTAATTCTTTTAGAGTTTAAGTATATTTATAATATGTTTTAGACCTTTTAGTAATTTAATTAAACTTCAATTAGAATTATAATTAAACATTAATTGAGTCCAAATAAGATTCAAAGAATTGCTAATGCCCTTAGAGCTTAATTCCATTTATAATATATTTTGGGCCTTTTAGTAATTTAATTAAACTTTAATTAGAATTATACTTAATTCTAATTAAATATTAATTGAGTCCAAATAAGATTCAATATCTTATATTAGTCCTTATTTATTATTTCATATTTAATTACAAAATTTTTTCAAACTTTACAATCAAGTTCAATTTAATTAAAACACCAATTTTCTCTTCAATATGTTTTTTGTACGTGACCTACTAGGTTCTTAAATGTGTTGAAGCTAGATGTAAATTATAACCCTAAATTATAATCTTAAATCATATTTAGGATTAGATAAATTAAACTAATATATTTATTCTTTGATTCTCTAATTAATCAATTTATTAGAAATGACAATTTTGGCCCAGCCCGTAGTCAACGGGTTTGGCCTAGCCAAACTGGCTCATGGGTCGGGCCACGGGCCAGGAGAATTTGGCCTGTGGATAGACGGGCCGGGCCATGGTCCATGATTCAAGAGCCAAGCGGGACGGCCCGCGGGCCATTGAACTAATTGGAAGGGCCCGGCCTCAGATAAAACAAGGTCGTTTTTTGGGATAAGGTTACTAAAAAATAAGAGACAAAACGATGTCGTTTTCTTGTAAGGGAAAACGACGTCGTTTTCCCTTACAAGAAAA
>JANQAP020000597.1:1941114-1954908 GCA_026874005.2 Erythroxylum coriaceum | reverse complement strand
TGCAAAACCATTTTGTGGGAATGCGATAGTACGTTCTGTTCACGGCTACACAGGACCCTTATGGGAAATGTGTAGTACGTTTTGTTTTGGAACTACTCAAACCATTCTGACATGTTTATGTGTTCATGATATGTTGACAAGATTGATGCATACATGATTTGTTTTATTGTGAATTTGGTTGAAAATTTCAGAACCATGTGTTTTATGATTCAATAAGAATTTTCAATGACAATGAACGTTTTAAATGGTTTTGCTTATTATTCGTTATAAACTTGTTACCTATGAACTTTTAAGCTTACCCCCATTCCTCCCCATCTCCAGGTGATGGGCAAGAGATCGAGTGATTGAGAGTCAAAGCATCACTCCAAATCTGCATGTTTTTGTTTTTAAGTTAGTGTAGGAATATTCAAGGCTTTAGCCGCATGTCAAGTATCAATCATGAGTATTTTGTATTTTGGATTATGAGACCAACGATGTATTTTGGGTTTTGAAATGCCCGTTTAAGCTTTATAAAACTCTTTTCATTTGAAAATTAATGAAATATATGTATGTTTTGCTCATGATTTTTCAAACTTCCGCATTGCATTTTCAAGCATCTATAGGGATAAAATTTGTATCATGACTTAAGGGGAAAATCTGTATTAATCTAGGCTGATTTGGACAAATTTTCTTCTTGGAAGTTGTAGTTTATCCTCTTAGCTTTCTAACAGTATATAGTATGTAATTTTTGGACCTTTGGATTCAAACTTATGGTCCTTAAAAAGGGAAATGCATAGGAGTATAAAAATGTATCGTCTGTAAAGACGAATCGTCTGTGATGACGTCATTTCGTCTGTAAGGATGCATTGTCTGTAAAGATGCATCTTCTGTAAAAATGTATCGTCTGTAAAGACGAATCATCTATAATGACGTCATAGGATCTTAAGTGTTGCATCGTCTTAAGTTGACCTTGCTTTGTCTTAAGTTGACCCGCTCCGTCTTAAGCGTTGCATCGTCTTAAGTTGACTTTGCTTTGTCTTAAGTTGACTCAGGCTTCGTCTATGTTTTTGTTTCGTCAATATGTTGTTTTGTCTTTTTTTTTTCAATTCGTCTGCCTTTGTGTTTTGTCTGTTCCTTGCTTCGTCTGCCTTTGTGCTTCGTCTGCTTCTTACTTCGTCTGTTTTTTGTTTCGTCTGCTTATGACGGGCCTCGTTTTGTCTCCGAGCAGTTGGGCTCCAAAAATGGGGTCCCACAGCTGTGGTATCAGAGAATGAACATTGAGCTCCAAAAACGGGGTCCAACATTATGCAAGCTAATTCCCGAAACAACACAGGATGATATCAATAAAGAAGTTGGAAGACACTTTCCTCGATGGCTCGAGATATGTGTAAGTAATCAAATAATTGAAATAATTGAAATGGTTGAACTATCATATCAAAGTGTTTAAATGACATTTTACTATTCAATATGAAAAAAAATTTGGTGTAGGCCAAAAAAAATCCAATAGAGAACAAGTTCATATTTGATCTTATAAAAAGACCTTTACGAATTGTTAAATCATATCCTATGTATTTCGTTAATGGATACAAATTTCATACAAACTATCATGGTCATAGTATAGCAACAGTAAATAGTATGGATTGTATACAGGGAGAATTGATGGATTACTATGGTAAAATTACTGAGATACTTGAAATTGAGTAACTTGCATTGCCAATAAAACGGAGTGTAATATTTAAGTGTGACTGGTTTGATCCAACTCCTAATGTTGGAACAAAAGTGCACGGTCGATACAATCTAGTTGAAATCAACCAGTGAAGAAGATTAATGCAATTTGAACCTATTTTGTTGGCGATGCAAGCGATCCAGGTGTATTATGTCCCTTTTTCCAACTTACAACGAGATAAGTCAGAGTGGTTGTCATTTGTAAAGTAAAACCTCGAGATATTTTTGAATTACATGGAAAAAGGAGAAAATAAGACAATTGAAAGTGAAACGTTTCAAGAAGATGTTTATAAAATAAATGCATGTGTAACATATGACGAGAATGAACCTTTAAATGATCCAAATAATGAATATGTTGAATTTTCATTTGGAGAGGATAAGGAGGGAAAGAAATTTAAAGAGGAGCCTAAGTTTGATTTTAGTTCTTCAGAAAAAGAAGATGATGATGATTTTGATTTACAATTAAGCGTTGATAGCATTAACTTGTGTTTGTAATATAATATTATATGAATAAACCTATTATTGTATCAACGATATAATGTTATTTGTGTTTAATTTATATTCTTCTATTACTAGAATATTTAATAAAATGTGAATTTCAAGTTAAAAATATGTCACAAAAGAGAAAACAGGATTTGTTGTAGCCAAGGTTTAGGTTACCACGTTTTCCAGGTGAAGCGTCACATTCTGCAAATGCTACAAAATCAGGTGTTGTACGTCTAACTACTGCACATCCAAATGAGGCATCACCTTCCCTACTTACAGTCCATGTACTGTCACCTTTTATACCTGCTGCTCACCATCTTACAGCCCTACTACACCATCCACCACCCCTACACCAACAGAGATATCAGGGGTAAATGTTGCAGATGATGGAGGCAGCCCCCAGTCTAGAGCTAAGGGAGTTGATGGAAGAACTTACTTCACAATTGTCAATAGTCTGTTAGTGAAGTTCTAAAATTTTTTAAATTCATGCATGATAACACCTTAGGTTTATACTTAAGTTATACGTTTTAATTTGAAAATGATCTAAAACTGCTTATATTTTAGGTTGATTTTATCTGGAACGTGCTCCAGAAATATCTCATTCAAGTTCAAGGAGAGGATAGATCTTGAGGGTTATATATGGAAGAATGTCTCTCAGGCGACAAAGGATTTTTTATCAGGAGTTTGAGGTACAAAAAATATATTCTTTGACCCATTAGGAGCATGCACCTCAACTTGTAAGCATCAAAACTTTACACTTATATTCTTATTTTTGTACTTTGATATATTAAATTTGATTTCAATGTAATTTGATGTATGAAATTTAGAATGAAAATATATGTGTGTTATAGAGAATAATAATGTTATCAATGTCAGGTGCCATTAATGGTTGTGTTGTTAAGTTAATTTTTTTGACTAATAGGGGTAAATATCATTAAAATAGAGGAAATTCTGCCGAAATTTTTATAAATTGTAGTTCACTTATAACAATTTATTCTGATGCGGGAAAAGTCTCTGGGTAGGAAGCCTACATCATGCCAACTTTTTTTGCACACTCACATTAAGAAGCATGATGGTGTGACCTTCATCAATACCCGATGCGGACAACTTCATGTATGCAAAATCTATACTTTAATATTAATTCTTAAAAATTATCACTTATTAACATAAACAATTATAATGATAAGACCAAATATAATAAAGCATTGAACGACAGTCTCAGAACTCTGAAATTGTTGATGAGAGTCAGGCATATCTTGATGCAGTGGGTAGTAAGGACCGTCATAGAAGGATATTCCACTTAGGTTCATTTGCAAACATATGCTATTCGCAATCCTCCACATCCTCTATAGCTAGATCTAGTAGGCAATCTTTATCAAATTAGAAATTCGTTCAACTTGAGAACACAGTAGAGAGGTTGATGGAGTGCATAACCTAGCTTAGTAATGAGTTGGATGAGTTGAAGGGGAGGGATAGGACCTCATCATAGCAGTCAAAGCATCCGCCTTCACCACCTGCATATCTTCAGGATAAGTGAATGTATTTGATATTTTGTTACTCTTAAGTTTTTATATAAATTCTTAATTTACAGTTATTTTCAAGATACTTATATATATACATTATAATTTTTATTATATAACCAATCAAAATAATGTTTACTTTATATTTATCAATCAATTTTATATTATTTATTGATATTAAATGTACATAAAAAATCAAAACATTATCAATAGAAAACTCAGGTAGGAAGTGAGAAATGGCGATTGAAATTTATCATAGCTAAAAATTTTGTGACGAATAATGATTTCCGTCAGTAAATTTAGCCACCTACATATAATTTACCATCAGTAAATTCACCTACAGAATATTAGGAATTCGTCACAAATTTAGCGATGAAATTTTGTATTTTTGTTGGTAAAATTTACATTCTGTCAATAAATTTACTAACGGATTCCTTATTTCCATCACTAAAATTTACCTACGATCGTTTTTCTAATGACTCTTTCTGTCGGTAATTTTTGTCACTAAATTTGTTTCCCTGCGAAAAAACTTTATTCTCATTGCTAATTTCTATCGTTAAAACCTATTTTTCTTATAGTGTTCATCTCCACCACCATTAACTCATAACTATATGCCTATTTGATGGGCCAATACTCTGTCCCATAAAGCATGGTTGATTTAATTGCTAAACAGTAAAATTTTACTTTTAACTTGATTGATATCTTCTTATCATATAAAACTCCTTATATGCCCCTCTATTTAAGCCACCTTGATTCGATACAGTGAATTATGTCTTCATTTTTCTTGCCATTGCTTTAAATGATAGATCCAAAGTACTTAAAACAATCTTTCTATAGTATAACTTCTAAATTTATTTCCATATCAGATGCCACCTAATGGCCCCAAAGTGACACTCTAAATATTTAGTCTTCGTCCTGCTCAATTTAAAGTCCTTCAACTCTAACGTATCTCTTTAAAGTTCTAACATAACATTGACACCATTTTTTGTTTCATCAACTAAAACAATGTGATAAAAAAAACAACATACACCAAAACACATCCATTTAGACATTCTTGGTAAGCTTACCCATTACTTATGCAAATAGGAAGGGGCTCAACAAGGATCCTTGTTATAGCTCGATATCGATAGAGAAAAGCTCTATTTCTCCTTATGTCATCCTTACTTCTAATCTTAACATATTCATACATATCCTTAATAACATGTATATAGGTTATAAAAACTCCTTTAATTTCTTAACACCTCTATATGATTTCTGTAGGTACCTTGTCATAAACCTTCTTTAAGTCAATGAAAACCATAGGTAGTTCTCCTTTTCTTTCCCCTATAATATTCTATTAATCTTCTAAGGAGGTGTATAGCCTCTATTGTGGACGTTCCTAGTATGATCCAAATATGTTCTCCGAGATCGGTGCACCCTTTCTTACTCTCGTCTCAATCAACTTCTCCCATCACTTCATGGTATAACTGAGTAGTTATATGCTTCTATAGCTGCTACAGCTTTGGATGTCCCTTTTATTCTTATATAGGGGAATTAGTGTACTAAGTCTCCTCCCATTCGACATTTTGGCAAACTTGAAGATCACATTAAAAAGCTTGGCTAACTAAGTGAGACCCTCTTCTCTTAAACTCTTCCACACCTCTATGGGTAGCTCATTAAATCCTATTGTGTTTCCACTCTTCATCTACTTTAAAGTTCTTTTAATTTCCTCTCTTGTCATTTGTAAGTAATAAATGAAATTTTGATATTTCTCAGACGTGCTAAGATCACCTAAGGAGATGTTATCATCTCTGCTTTCATTAAAAAGGCTATATAAGTATCTCTGTTATCTTCTTTTGATGTCATTTTCATCCATGAGTACCTATTCTGCTTCATCCTTTATATAACAGATTTGATCCAAGTCTTTTGCTATCTATTCCTTAACTCTCTCCAACCTAAAAAATCCCTTTCTCCATCTTTAGTTTTCAATCATTAACATAATTGCTTGTAATCTCTACTTTTGGCTCTTGAGACTATCTTCTTCACCTCTTTCTTTCCCAAATTGCAACTTACTATAAATTACCCTGTTTACAAATGTATTGCTATATAATCGAGCTTTATCAGTAAACTTCTTAATCTTCACCTTTTCTTGTACATCTTCATTCCACCACAAGACTTCATATTGCTACCACTAGCTTTTTAGAAACTTCCAAGATCTCTTTAGCTGCATTGTTTAAAAGAGTTGCCAGTTCCTCTCACATATGGTCAGCATCTCCTTCCAATTTCTATTCTTTTTTAGAAATTACTATATCCCTAAGTTGTTCCACAATATCCCCTTTTAGATTCCACCATCTAACTCTAGTACACTCTAAGGTCTTCTCTTCTTTCTTCGATCCTTGATTATAAGATCAATAACCAACAATCTGTGCTGAGTTGATAGACATACATTAGGTATCACCTAGCAATCCTTGTAACTAAGTCGATCACTCTACCTTACAAGAAAGTAGTCAATTTGAGTCTTCACGATTATGCTTATAAAAGTCACTTGGTGCTTTTTTTTTCTAAAAAATAAGTTGGCTACTACCAAATCAAACACTGCTGTAAAGTCTAATAAAGCAATCCCTCTGTCATTCCTATCTCCGTACCCGTAAATCCCCATAAGATCATGAATACCCCTCCTAGGTTGGCCCTATATGACCATTAAAGTCTCATCCTAGAATAATTTTCTCATTAGGGGGGATCTACTGAATCACCTTATTTAACTCTTCCCAAAATTGGTACTTGAGTTGTTTTTTCAACCCTACTTAGGGTGCATAAACATATACCATATTGAAAATAACATTTTTCACTATAATCTATAAAGACAAAATCATATCATTAGTCATCTTTATCGTCGAACATAATGTATGAGTTTTTTTACAACTAAGATCCCTACACTATTCCGTTACCGCGATCACCTTAGATACCAAAATTTGAATCCATTGATCTCTTTTGCTTTAACCCCTGTCCATTTTGTCTCTTGGATGCACATTATATGAATCTTATATTTATCTAACATCTCCACTAATCCTAATGACTTTCCTATAAGAGTCCCGATGTTCCAAGAACATATCCGTAATTTGTTGACATCTTCTCTTCTCTTAGACCTAAAACTTATCGAAGGACTAGCCCTTGCTCTATCATCAGAATTTGAAGCCACCACTCCTACTCTAAATACCTAACATAAGCTAAGAAAAGTAATAGCAAACTGGAACTTAAAAATCTAAATAAAAAGGATAGACTTGCAATAGCCACAAAAAGGAACTATTAAAATAATTAAAGAACAAGAATCAAACAATCTATGTTAATAGCAACACTAGAAAATAAATAACAATAGTAAAAATGGAAGAAAGCAAATAATAAAAGGAGATAAAAATGAAATTTTCACACACACACATACATATGAAAACAATTGAAATTGTAAGGCAACAAAACAATCTCTAGCCATAAAGTGATAAAGTTCTCCCTCACAAAAACTTTGATCTACCTTCCTCATCAACACCGAATATAGTTATAATATACATATCTATGATTTCTTTTCTTGTTAATGCTTCTTCTGAACTTTTTAGCTTATTTCAATCTCTATGTTTAGGAACTAAGTTTGTTTAGTGCTTAAATAGGATGAACTTATATTGGGATGGATACTACCACAATAAGAAAATTAGGGTTTAGCGACAGAAACTGATGGAATATTAAGGTTTTCTGTCAGTAAGCAAAGTTGACAACGGAAATTACTGACAGCATAAGTCTTCGAAGAAATGATCGCAGGTAATCTTTAATGACAGAATAGAAATATTTCATCACTAGTTTACCGACGAACATTTTCTATTCCATCGCTATATTTAATGATAGTAACTTTTATGCCATCGGTAAATTTAACAACAGATTTTGTATATCCGTCGGTAAATTTAACGATGGTCAAAGTTTTGGAAATTTGTCGAAAAATATAACGATAGTAAATTGTGTTCGGATGATAAATTTACCAATGGATTTTTCTTGTTTCTTCGATAAATTTACTAATAAATTTACCAACGGATACTGTTATTCCATCGATAAATGCATCGATTTTATTTTTTAATTTTTCCTACATTTAATTTTGGTTGATAATCTTAAGATTGATAATTAATTTCTGCAGTTATCTGTTGATAATATTTTGATTTTTTCTACATTTAATTTGTCTAAACAGTAAGTTGATCAATAATATAAAGTAAAAATTATCTTAATTGATAATAAAAAATTATTATCTACAACAATAAGTATCTAATTCATACAACATGACTTGAGACTAGCTATAACTAAGCTATATAATTGGTGAATACGGATGCTCTGAATGCTACAATGAGGTGCTGCCCCTCCCCTTCAACTCATCCATTTTATTATGGAGTTGGGCTATGTACTCTATCGATTGTTGCAACTAAGTTACTAGCCTCTCTACTGTGCTCTCAAGCTAAATGACTCTCTCATTGGATGCGGACTGCCTACTAGATACAGTTATACTGGATATGAAGGATTGCAAATAGCATATGTTCTGATCGCAGGTTCCGATACGACAAAGTTTTAATATTTTTAAACCTCGATATTCTGTAAGCACACGGGTCATTCGTGTAGTACCTAAGGTGTCGATCCCACGAGGAATGTTAATCTAATCCTAAAATCTAAGGCTGAACTCAATTCACAATAATTGAAAATAAACAAAACTAAACAAGAAATTATTCAATAACGTAATTAATTGCAATAATCAAATTCAAAAATATAAGCAAGATAGAAATTGCAACACCCAATCATAAAACAACCTAAAAATTACCAATTGAGAGAAAGGGGATTTTTATCCGACTTCAATGAAAACCTAATTGATTATGAATTTATTGAATTACAGGTTCTAGATGGTCCTACGATTGATTACTCTCTCTCAAGTTATAATCATTAACCTTAATTATTAACGCTAATCAAATTATGAGAAATTGCAACCTCTCGATTCACAATTTATCCCAAACCTAAATTGGATCTTAAATTCTCTAAAAAAATTACTGAAAACCTATGCAAGATCTCTCGTTACACAAATTTACCGGTTTGATTCAATTCTTGATATATTAAATTACCTAACTCTCGTTAGCCTAGTTTAATGATTTTTAGTCAGTTCATCCTCTCAATTTGTTACCGAATTATGAAGTGAAAAAATTAAATCACAAATAATTCAATAAAAACACGACAATCAAATTTCATTAACATCATAGAAAAAATTCGCGAAGGTGAGTTTAGACAAATCTCAACATTCAACAATCCTATTCTCAATGACTATCCCAATTCTATACATCAATAAAATTGAAATAAAGTCGGAAAATACAAGTGGAATGGATGACAGAGGCAGTAATGGCGGGAAATCTTCTGTTTCAGGAAGTACTTCGTGTAGGCTTCTTTTTTGTGTCTCTCTTCCTTTGTTTCCTTCCTCAATCTCTCGATAAAGCTCTCTAAGGTTCGAGATTGTGACTGATGCAAAAAGCTCCCATCTTCTGTTCTTCATGTTCTTTAAATACCTTGGCAGCCCTAGGTTTTTTTGGGTTCGAAACGGTCTAAAAAATCCCTTGAAACATGACTTTTTCTCTTATTTGCGCATCTGCCCAATGCAGGTCACGATGGTGGCCCTGCTTGCCACGATCGTGGCCAGCATCAAACCTTTCTGCCACGATCGTGAGCTGTCTCACATGTTTCTGTCACGATCATAGCCTATTGTGCCATGATTGAGGGCCGTGGTTTTGGCCCGAAAGTCTCTGAAACTCCTCCATTCTTCGATGTTGGCCCTAAAACACTAACAAACACATCAAGGCACCTCGAAAACATAATATTTAAATACCCAAATTAACACTTAATACATAAGAAATTAAGCCCTAAATTATAATGCAATTCACACCTATCATGTTCGTAAAAAAACCTAAAACGAAGATCCTTCCATGACAGTCCCTACTACCCACTGCATCAAGATATGTCTGACTCTCATCAATAGTTTCAGAGTGCCGAGACTGTCATTGAATGCTTTCTTATATTTGGTCCTGTTAGGAGGCAATGTTTATGTTAATAAGTGATAATTATTAAGAATGAATATTAAAGCATAAATTTCACACACATTAGGTTCTCTACATCGGGTGTTGACGAAGGTCACACTATCATGTTTCTTAGTATGAGTGTCCAAAAAGAGCTGACGGAGTGTAGGCTTCCTACCCATAGACTTTTCTTGCATCAGAATAAAATGTTATAAGTGAACTACAATTTACAAAAATTTCAACAGAGTTTCCTCTATTTTATGATATTTACCCCTGTTGAACAAAGAAAGTAACTCAATAACATTGCCATATATGGTACTAGACATTTATAACATTATCATTCTTCATAATACACATATATTTTCATTCCAAAATTAACACATCAAAGTAAATTGAAATCAAAATTTGTACATCAAAGTATAAAAATTAGAATATAAGTGTAAAATGTAGATATTTACAAGTTTCTCTGCATGCTCCTAGTAGGTAATTGATCCTCTAGTGTATATAGGAAGACTCACTCCCTTCGGTCCTCCACATCTATTTGCAAAATTATGCTTTGAAATTGACGTTACCTCAGGTTGTGTCCAATATTGCTACCAACGACTCCATATTTTTTCTAATATATAAGGAGTCTTGTATATGAGCTCGCCTCTCCCATACCTTATAAATAACGCGTCAAATTTAGAATCCCAAAAGCATTCTTTCTGAAAAAAAGGAAAAACATACTGTAAGTACTTATAACCGACGATATTTATCTAATTAATGTATAAAATTAACTAGATAAAAAAATACAAAAGAATATATTTTTTGTATCTTAAACTCCTAATAATAAAAATTCGTTGTCGCTTGAGAGATATTCTTCCATATATCAATCTTCTTCATAAACTTGGATACATGTTTTTTGAGCACGCTCTAGATGGAACCAACCTAATATAAAAGCAATTTTAGATCATTTTCAAATTAAAACCTATAACTTCATTATAAACTTATGGTGTTTCATGAATTTTCACCCACAGATTGTTGAAACTTATGATGTAAGTTCTTCCATCAACTTCCTTAGCTCCAGGCTAGAGGCCATCTCCTTTATCCACAACGTTTACCCCCAATATCTTTATCAGTATAGGGGTGGTGGATGAAGGAGAAAAGGTGGATGGTGCAGTAAGGCAGGATCGCGTAGAATCAGGTACAGAAGGTGACAGTATAGAGATTGCAGGTCGAGAAGGTGATGCCTCATCTAGATGTGTAGTAGATAGATGTATGGTTTCTGTAGCATCTACAGAAGATGATGCTTCACCTAGACTTGCACTAGCTGATCGAAATCATGGTAACCTGATCATTATCTACATCATATCCTATTTTCTCTTTGGTGGCATATTTTTAACTTGAAATTCACATTTTATTGAATATTCCAGTAATATAACCATATAAATTCAATATATAACAATATATTGTTAATGTAATAATAAATTATTTCATATAATATTCTATTACAAACACAAATTAATCATTATCATGATCACTTAATTGTAAATCAAAATCATCATCATCTTCTTTTCCTGAAGAATTAGAATCAAACTCAGGCTCCTCTTTAGATCTCTCGCCCTCCTCATCCTCTCCAGATGAAATTGCAACATATTCGTTATTTGGATCATTCAAAGTCATGCGTAACACATGCATTTATTTCATAAACCTCTTCCTAAAATGCTTCACTTTCAATTCTCTTTATTTTCTCCTTTTTCATGTAATTCAAAAACACCTCTAGGTTTAACTTTGTAAACGGCCAACTAATCTGACTTATCTCATTGTAAGCTGGGAAAAGGGACATAATACACCTGGATCGCTTACATTGCCAACATGAAAGGTTCAAATTGTCTAAATCTTCTTCGCTGGTTGAATTTAACTAAATTGTATCCACTGTGCACTTTTGTACGAACATTAGGAGTTGGATCAAACCAGTCACACTTAAATATCACAATCTGTTTTATTAACAATGCAGGGTACTCAATTTCAAGCATCTCAGTAATTTTACTATAGTAATCCATAAATTCTCCCTGTATGCAATCCCCACTATTTACTGTTGTCATGCTATGACCATGATATTCTGTATAAAATTTGTATTCATTAACGAAATACATCGAATACGATTTAATAGTTCACAAAGGTCCTTTCGCAAGATCACATATGAACTTGTTCTCTATTGGATTTTCTAAGGCCTACACAAAAATAAATTATCATATTAAATAGTATAATATCATTTGAACACTTTGATCTGATAATTCAACCATTTCAATAATTGTAAGTGAAAACTTACATATTTCACGAACTATCGAGGAAAGAGTCTTTCAACTTCTTTATTGATATCATCCTGTGTTTTTTTGGGCATTAGGTCACATAATCATTCCTTGTATAATCTAAAAGTGTTATTATGTATTTTAGTTGTGAACAACACTAACTTCGAAAACCTCAATAATCAAGTTCAATAAAATGTAACCATGGGCAGCCTCAATTTCTTCCTCTGTTAACATTCTTCTTGTTGACCATCCATATGTTCATCCAGGATATGTGAAGATGGATAAGCTACCATTAACATCACCCGTTCCTCCCCCATCATTATTATGAGGAACTTTTCTTTCTCTTGTGTGCACATACGGCTCAAAATAATGTGAACAAAATGTACTTGCTTCCTCCACTAAATAAGCATTAGATATTTAACCTTCAACTCTAACCTTGTTTTTAACTTTTTCTTCACATGATGCAAATTCCTACATTAGCGAATAGGGTTATTTCAATTTAAATATTTACTATAATTATCTCTCAAATGGATATATCTATCAATATTGAACTGGAACAGCAAGTTTAGCCTCATGTATTAAATGCATAGATAGATGCTCCATACAGTCAAAGAAGCTTGTAGGGAAAATCCTTTCTAATTTGCACAAGATTACTGGAATTTTCCTTTTTAGTTTTTCCATTTCAACCAACTTTATTTCAGATGATGTTAAGCTTTTGAAAAACAAACTTAATTATGTTATAGCTTCCCAAACCTTATTCAATAGCAACTCCCGAAATGCAATTGGAATTAGCTTTTGGATAAACAATTGACAACCATGACTTTTCATCCCAAATAATTTATACTTCCTCATGTCCATACACGTTGCCAAGTTTGAAACATAACCATTAAGAAACTTTAGACTTTTCAACCATTCACACAAAATTTCCTTTTGTTTTTTGTCCTAAGTGTAATATGCTTTCGGATATTTACCAGTGTGAAGATCTTTATCTATCTCATTCCTTCTACAAAAAAGTTTCAAATCAGCTCGTGATTTTGCGTTGTCCTTTGTGCTCAATTCAATGTTAATTATGGTATTAAACAAATTGTCAAAAATATTTTTTTAATATACATCACATCTAGATTATGATGTATCAAATTAGTTTTTCAATATGGCAAATCCCAACGGATGCTTCATTTTCTCCAACCAAAGTGTTTACTAATGCTTTTATTAACTTCTTCACCTTCAAGTTATGTAATTTTCAGTAACCCTAATTCTTTAATCTCCTATAATATCTCTTCACCAGCTTTGTAAAGGGGAGGAGGTGTTTGTGCCATCCTATTCTTAATGCACTTTTGTTTATTGCATCTAAATAGATGATCTGGAGGAAGAAATTTTTTGTGGGTGTCAAACCAAGATGTTTTGGCCCCATTTGAAAGATAAAACGCATCAAAATCATTGCCACAATAAGGACAAATCAATTTTCCTACTGTGCTCTATCCAGATAGTCCACATCAAAGTTGCTCTCAACACAAATTTTGTTTAAAAGACACATCATATGTCTCCACACCATATTCCCAAAGATGATACAAATCAGATACTAATGATTGTAAGAATACATCAATTTTATGCTTTAAATTTGTAAGCCCTGGCATAATTACTATCAAGAACATATGTGTATCTGACAAACTCATTTATTCATATATATTTTTCATATCATTTAGATGGGTTTTTGTCACTATAATTAGTCTTTATTTC
>JANQAP020000597.1:1814301-1828866 GCA_026874005.2 Erythroxylum coriaceum | reverse complement strand
GCCATGGATCTTTATCCTCACTTTGTAAAGGTGGTTCTAGGAAACCGAGCTCTGATACCAATTGAAGTAAATCACACATTAGTATAGACTTTACGTTCAAGAAACTAGATACACAAGAAGGGGGGTTGTGTAAAGGTTGTGAGCTTTTGTTACAGTAGGGTTAGCTCTATTCTAAGTAAGCACTGAACGCTTAAAGATCTCTGTATTCTAAATTGTAAGATTTGTAAGAATTTTCTCTAACTTTTTCTCTTTGAATGTAAAATCTTCGACTGCGATTAGTATTTATAGCCTTCGTCTCTAACTGCTTCTTGATCTTTGATAACCACTTCTTTATTCTTGATAACCGTCATTTAGTTGAGTTCTGTAACTAACTCTGACCAAATAACTATTCTAACGTGCTAATGTATCTTTGTGGTATCGTCTATGTCTTCTTTACGTCTGTGTTGCCTGTGCGTCTGCGTCTGCGTCTGTATTGACTTTGCGTCTGCATCTGCCTCTATATTGATTTTGCGTCTATGTCTGCGTATGCGTCTATATTGATTTTGCATCTGCGTGTGCATCTGCGTCTATATTAAGTTGGCGTCTGCGTCTGCGTCTGTGTTTGTGTTTGCATCTATATTGATTTTGCATTTGCGTCTGCGTCCGCATTGTCTTTGCATCTGCGCATTTAACACACTTGTCAAGGATGTTCTTTTGTTTCTAACATTATTATTATTTGATTGTCATCAAAATTAATCATCGTAAAGTCCTCTTGACTTAATAGTTAATACCTTAAGTTCACTTGATCATGCTCAATTCATTAACCATATATTTACTAACTCTTTTTAAGCATTACAAGTATTTACGAAATTCCCAATTCTCATTCATTCATTCCTAATGCATTATTTATATTCTTTGGAATACATTTAAATTCATACGATCATCATCATTCCTTTAACACTCCTACAATCCAAACTTGGACACATTAATATCAAACAATCTTTTCCTTAAGGTATAACATCAATTAGCATCTTCAACTTATTAAATACTTTAATCAACTTATCAAGCATCAATCAAACCTTAAACAAGTTCAAATACACCACATTAGAGTGAATTGTCCTCATATGGTTCAACCATTACACAAATCAGAAATTACCATGTTAAAACACATGATGTTGGGGTACCTCCCCAAGATTGTGACAGAAGCTACTGCATCTGTCCACGGTCGTAGGATGTGTGCCACGATCATGGCCTACCCTTTTTCTTACACTTTTTCCAGATTTTGACATATTTATACCAAGTTAAAACATCTTCTTTATAGTTCATCAACTATACCTCTATTAGGCCTGAATAATACTCCAATTCCTCATCAATAACATCTTCAATTCTAGCTTGACTTTAGTCAATTGACAACTCACAAATCATAGTTTTTCATGTATCAAAATCAAACTAGAAACTATCATACATTATCATGTATATAGTCCGAGTTCTTTCTCAATTCAAGAACAATATATTAACATCATTCTTTAGTATAAATCCACCTAAATTACACTTCAAATCCAGACCTAATTCATCCATGAATCAACTTATACGCCACGATTTTCATTCACTAAGAACAAGAATCGAAAACATCCAAGTTCATCTAGCATATTCCAGAACACTTCATCATCAACATCACAAACATTTCAATCCAATTTAAGCATCATTATCATAATATTAGTCATGCCATAAAGATCAAGTTTCTACTTACTTATTAGGCTTCCAATTTATCTCAAAAATCTAGATTAATCTATCCCTCCAAGCAAGAAAAAATCAACACAAACTTAAGGTAAAAATAGGTTGATTTCAACAGCAAAATGAAGATCACTTTGGGCTGGTTTCTTGGCTATTTTATGTAAAGTAAAAAGCTGGTTTTGGTGCATCAATTTAGATAAGGTTCAAGCAAAATACAGAGAAGAAAGTAGGAGAAATTTCAATGAAGGAAACAAAAGAAAGGAGCAGCAAAACTTTGCTGCAGAAACTTGCTACATCACATGCTAGGTGTCTTCATTAAACTGAGGCATATGTTACATGGCATGCCTCCCATTTGGCTACTTAATAAGCTACCACTAATCTCCTTAAGATGCTACCATTAGTCACCAGTTAATTAGCCCACATGTCTCTTAATTATTGGTCTACTTGTCACACAATAATTGGTCCATTTGTCAATTAATTACTAATCCATTTGTCTAGTCATTCTAATTTTTCATGTATCAATTGATCTAGCTACTTGACATTTTTCCTAGTCCAAATGTATATATTAATTCAACAATCTCCTAATTAATCATAATCAATTCCAAATTACCAATTGTAATTCAATCAAACCAAAATTCAAGACATAACAATTCACAATTCATATCATAGTCATTTTAACACCTTTCATACCCAAGGACATGTCAATTAAGTGCATATTCTATCTTTGTAATGTGTACAAATTATAATTTGTGTGTGTATGCTAATGTTATACATGTTAATGTAATGCATTTTCATAAATTTCCAATGCTCTTACTTATGTGAAATGATCTAGGGTTGAACCTTAAGCATGTTCTGGAAAGCCAGATATTACAATTTCCCCCTCCCTCCTTAAGAAATTTTGTCGTCGAAATTTTTACCTGAATGGTCAAATAGGTAGGGGTATTGTCTTCTTATATTCTCTTCTATTTCCCATGTAACTTCTTCACTCGAATGATTCCTCCAAAGGACTTTAACCAATGGGATCATTCGGTTTCTCAACTGCT
The DNA here is from genome assembly GCA_026874005.2 of Erythroxylum coriaceum. Taxonomy (NCBI): domain Eukaryota; kingdom Viridiplantae; phylum Streptophyta; class Magnoliopsida; order Malpighiales; family Erythroxylaceae; genus Erythroxylum; species Erythroxylum coriaceum. The sequence continues at coordinate 1,826,110 of JANQAP020000597.1, read as the reverse complement.
TATTCTGATAGCCAATTATCTTTACCAGTTCCTCAACATAACTCAGATTACTCGCAATTTCAACTTCTTGAGCTAATAACACATGAGTCTGATCAGACCAATATCTCCTGAGCTTACTCATGTAGAAGATATTGTGAATCTGAGCCATTTCAACAAGTAAGGCTAACTTATAAGTCAATAGTCCAACTCTCTCAATGATCTCATAAAGACCAATGTATCTAGGGCTTAACTTACCCTTTTTACCAAACCTCAGCATTCCTCGCCAAGGTAATACTCTTAGAGACACTTTATCTCTTACTCCATACTCCATATCCCTCCGGTGCTGATCCACATAAATCTTCTGTCTATCTTGTGCCGCTTTAATTCTACTTTGGATCAATTTCACTTTATCACAATATCTTGAATCAGTTCTAGACCTTCAATAATCCTTAGACCCTCTTCATCCTAATATAGAGATGAACGATACTTCCTGCCATATAATGCCTCATATGGCACCATACTGATACTACTGTGATACTAATTATTATAAGCAAATTCAATTAGAGCCACATACTGATCCCATGCTCATTGGAGCTCTAAAACACAAGCTCTAAGCATATCCTCAACAGTCTTAATTATTTTCTCACTTTGTTCGTCTGTCTAAGGATGAAATCCAGTACTGAAGTTCAACTTCGTACCCAAATCTGTCTGTAGACTACCCCAAAATCTCGAGGTAAATCTAGGATCCCTGTACGAAATAATAGACACTGGAACTCCATGTAACCTTACTATCTCATTCATATATCTCTGAGCTAACTGATCTAGTGAGTTATTCTCCCTCACTGGCAAAAGTGAGACGACTTAGTCGATCTATCAACAATGGCCCATATGGCATCATGTTGCCTCAAAGTCCTAGGCAAACCAATTATGAAATCCATAGTAATTCTCTCCCATTTCCACTTTGGAATAGGTAACAATTGTAACTTAATAACTGGAGCCTGATGCTCTGCCTTAATCTGTTGGCAAGTCAAACACTTAGCCACATAGTCAGCCACTTGTCTCTTCATCCCTGGCTACTAGAAATGCTGTTTTAGTGTGTTATACATCTTGGTAGTACCAGGATGCATAGCATAAGCTGCTACATGTGCTTCCTCTAAAATTTCCTTTCTTAAATCATCTACATCGAGTACACATAATCTCTGTTTCAACTATAAAGCAATCATCTCTCAATTCAAATTCAGAACTTGGATTCACCTTCAACTTCTCAACAAGCTTTACTAATTCAGGATCTTTACTTTGAGCCTTACTTATTCTTTCATGCAATATAGGTCTCAGCTTTAATATAGCCATCAATACTTCATTCTACCCCAGATTCAACTCAACATTCAATGCTCTTAATTTCACTAGGTTAGGCAACCTTAATAACTATATTTAAGCAACACTGCTATTGGATTTCCTACTCAATGCATCAGCCACCACATTTGCTTTACTAGGATGATATTCAATTGTACAATTATAATCTTTCAACAATTCTATCCATCTTCTCTGTCTCATATTTAACTCCTTCTGACTCAATAAATATTTCAAACTTTTGTTATCAGTGAATATCTGAAAAGTTTCACCATACAGGTAGTGTCTCTATATCTTTTAAGCAAATACTACTGCAGCAAGTTCTAAATCATGTACTGGATAGTTAAACTCGTAAGACCTCAACTACCTTGATGCATATGCTATTACTCTGCCATACTACATCAGTACACATCCTAACCCCTAGTGTGAAGCATCACTATACACTACATAACCTCTAGTTCTAGATGGAATAGCTAACATTGGTGCTGTAGTTAACTGTTGCTTTAGCTCCTCAAAACTTCTCTAACATTCATCATTCCATCTGAATGATATATTCTCCCTGAGAAGCTTTTTCAAAGGGGCTGAGATCAATAAAAACCATTCTACAAACCTTCTGTAATAACCGACTAATCTAAGAAAACTCCAGATCTTAGTCATATTTTTCATAGTTTCCCACTTCATCACTACTTTTACTTTCCTTGGATCTACCGGTATGCCTTATCCAGACACAATGTGACCCAAGAATACTACTTGATCAAGCCAAAATTCACACTTACTAAACTTGGCATACAACTTTTTCTCTCTCATTATTTGAAAAACTAATCTCAAATGCTCAAAATGATATTCTCTACACTTCGAATACACCAAAATATCATCAATGAATATAAGCACAAAATGATCTAAGTAGGGTTGAAATACCTTATTCATCAAAGTCATAAAGGTAGCTGGAGCATTTGTCAACCCAAATGGCATCACCAAAAACTCAAAGTGCCCATATCTTGATCTGAATGCACTCTTTGGTATATTAGCTTCAGCTATTTTCAACTGATAATACGCTGATCTTAAGTCTAACTTAGTGAATACTTGAGCTCCCTGCAGCTGATCGAGCAAATCATCTATCCTTGGTAAAGGATACTTGTTCTTCACTGTCACCCGATTCAACTGTCTATAATCAATACACAGTCTCCTAGTCCCATCCTTTTTCTTTATAAACAAAACTAGAGCTCCCTAAAGTGGCACATTGGGCTTGATAAAACCCTTATCCAATAACTCGTGTAACTGTGTCTTCAGTTCCTTAAGTTCCACAGGTGTCATCCTTTACAGAGGAATTGATATAGGAGCGGTACCTAGAACAAGGTTAATGGTAAACTCTACTTCCCTTTTTGGGGGTAAATCTGGTAGTTCTACAGGAAACACATCCAGAAAATCCCTAACAATAGGAATATCTTAAATGGTCTATTCATTCGGGGTATCAATTATGTGGTCCAGATAAGTCTCACATCCACCTCGGATCAATCTCAAAACACTCATGTATGAAATCAATCTGGTTGGCAATGCTTGACTAACTCCTCGAAACACTACTCTCGGCTGATCAGGAGATTCAAGAACTACCTCCTTAGTATACCAGTTCATCACAGCCCTATGAACAGTGAGTCAATCCATGCCTAGGATAATATTTATCTCCTTAGATTGCAATATTATCATATCGGCTTTCAACTATGCCTGATCAATCTGAATGCTACACCCTTTACAAACCTCTCTAATCACTGTAGTACTACTTATTGATGTACTCACCTCTAATCCACATTTTAACATTTCTCTCTTACAATGCAGTTTAGATGCTAGATGTGGTGTGATGAATGAATACGTAGATCCTGGAGCAAATGCTTCAAAATTAAAAACATGCAACACACCTGCTACCATATCTAGGCAGCTCTATGCCTCCTATCTGGTGATGGCATAGACCCTGACTTAAGACTGCGGCTGATTACTCCGCACCTTAGTCCTGACACTAGGACCTGTTGACTGTGCTCTGTCTCTACCTCTACCTCTCTGCCCAAGTCCACCAGTTCTGCTCTACTGGACCGTTGTCTCAGTCTTTATTCCTCCTCTCATTCCAAACTATGGTCTCAAGTCTTGGGACAATCTCTAATCTGATGCTCAATAGAACCACAACGCAAATAAGCTCTTGATAACCTCCAACATTTCCTACCATGCTTCTTACCACAGTGTTCACAATTAAGCATCTGTCGGGATTGTATTCCTAAAACTTGTCCTCTACCTCTCCCAGTCTGAACAAATCAACCTTTTGGTCTAAACCTAGATTATCTCGATCTAGTCTGGAATCGAGATGATCTGTTCTGGCATTTACTAAAACTCTTGCCATAATCAACTTAAGATTTAACCTGTCTTTTCACTCTAGACTCCTGTTTAAACTCTCCCTGACCATCTTTCAACAACTGTTCAATTCTGATCAAGGCCACTCGTAGTTCCATAAAACTACCCAAATTACAAAGGGCTAGCCTTGTTCTAATTTCCATGTTCAAACCATCTTCAAACCTCCTACACTTATCCTCTTCAGTAGGAATTAAGGCAGTTACATACCCCATCAACTCATTAAATCTTATCTCATACTCTGCCATTGTGAGACTGCCTTACTTCAGATCCAGAAATTCTTTCATCTTTCTGTCCAGAAAAATCTTCGGCATATAATTCTCTTTAAACATCTTCAGAAAATCTTCCCACTTTAAACTAAAAGGCTTGGTGCTCTGTAACCATCCTTCTGCCTTAGCAGGGTCTGTATTTCTGTAAAAGTTCACAACCCCCAGCTTTCTCAATTTTGGATGAGTTTTGTGAACTCAGTGAGTGAACCACCATTGATGTGCTCACTCATGGAAAATACACAAATATCTCACATCCAATCATATTCACAACATTTCTCATCTCAATAAGACATAATGAATGTCACACATTTCATATACTCTTTCAGATCATATATATCCCAATCACTCACATTATTAACCAATACTCAAATATAGCATATCACTTTTTCATCACAATTTCAAAAATGGATTCATAATCATATATGTAAAAATGCAGATGCATATGAGACTCCAAATTCGTTGTTATTTTGTTATGACCGAGCGTCTTTCACTGTCCCATATCCCTCGTGGATATCGGGCTCATTCAGATACAGATACCATCCTGTACCTATTGTGGATACCGAGCTCATTAATCACAAAGCCTAGCCCTACGAGCAAAATTCTAAGCTTAAAACTCTTTCAGACTGGCTACTCTGGTCACAACGCCTTTATCTGATCATGCATTTAATGTAATGCATCAAATCACAAAATATGTCATTAATAACATTTATTTATGATGCACAGTCAGAGTCTCATATTCATCGAATCTCAGTCTGGCATTCAACTTTCGTTAAGTATACAGATATCTTTTAGAATTCAGATGCAAACAGAACACTCCCAATACATTCCCAAATATCAAACTCCTCAGGCCATTAAAATCTGGAATTAACACATACAAATCATTATCAATTCAATAACTGGGAGTTAAATAGAAATAATCAATTCTAGTGAGAACATCTAGGTTACTCATAGTACACTCTAGTATATGCTATTGCCTGGATAGTCCGACAATGTCAGGATGATGGCGTTTGAGTTAAGCGTCTAAATACACATACATTGTACACATTACTAAAGTGATCAAACAAATAAATATGCAATTATGCACATATATATGTGTCATGTTCAATGCATGCTCAATGACTTTCCCAGGTATGTTTCCTTACTCACAATTCATGATCATTCAAACATCATAGGTTGTTCACAATTAGGTTAATACCTTAAGTTCACTTGATCATGCTCAATTTATTAACCATATATTTACTAACTCTTTTTTAGCATTACGGGTATTCAAAAAATTCCCAATTCTCATTCATTCATTCCTAATGCATTATTTATATTCTTTGGAATGCATTTGCATTCATATGATCATCTTCATTCCTTTAACACTCCAACAATCCAAACTTAGACACATTAATATCAAACAATCTTTTTCTTAAGATATAACATCAATTAACATCTTTAACTTATCAAATACTTTAATCAACTTATCAAGCATCAATCAAGCCTTAATCAAGTTCAAATACACCATATTAGAGTGACTTGTCCTCATATGGTTCAATCATTGCACAAATCAAAAATTACCATGTTAAAACCCTACCCACGATCATGCGATACCTCCCCACGATCATTAAATAACCTACTACATCTGTCCACGGTTGTGGGATGGGTGCCACAATCATAGCCTACCCTTTTTCCTGCACTTTTTCCAAATTTTGACATCTTTATACCAAAGTTAAAACATCTTATTTATAGTTCATCAATTATACCTCTATTAGGCATAAATCATACTCCAATTCCTCATGAATAACATCTTCAATTCTAGCTTTAATTTATTCAATTGACAACTCAAAAATTATAGTTTTTCATGCATCAAAATCAAACTAGAAATCATACATTGTCATGTATATAGTCCTAGTTCTTTCTCAATTCAAGAACATTATATTAACATCCTTCTTTAGCATAAATCCACCTACATTACACCTCAAATCTAGAACTATTTCATCCATGAATCAACTTATATCCCACAGTTTTCATTCACTAAGAACAAGTATAGAAAACATCCAAGTTCATCTAGCATATTCCAGAACACTTCATCATCAACATCACAAACATTTTAATCCAATTTACGCATCATTCTCATACTATTAATCATGCCATAAAGATCAAATTTCTACTTAGAATTAGGCTTCCAATGCAACTCAAAACTCCAGATTAATCTATCCCTCGAAGCAAGCAAAAATCAACACAAACTTAAGGTGAAAATAGGTTAATTTCAACAGCAAAATGAAGATCACTTTAGGCTAGTTTCTTGGCTATTTTATGTAAGGTAAAAGGGTGTTTTTGGTGTAGTCGAGCAAAATACAAAGAAGAAAGTAGGAGCAATTTCAGTGAAGGAAACAAAGGAAAGGAGCAACAAAACTCTGATGTAGAAACTTGCTACATCACATGCTATGTATCTTCATTAAACTAAGACATATGTTACATGGCATGCCTCCCATTTGTCTACTTAATATGCTGCCACTAATCTCCTTAAGATTTTGCCATTAGTCACCAATTAATCAGCCCATATGTCTCCTAATTATTGGTCTATTTGTCACACAATAATTGGTCCATTTGTCAATTAATTACTAGTCCATTTGTCACTCATTTAACTATGCCAAATGTCACTCAATTATAAGCTTAGTCATCCTAATTTTTCATGTATCAATTTATCTAGCTACTTGGCATTTTTCCTAGCCTAAATGTAAATATTAATTCAACAATCTCCCAATTAATCACAATCAATTCTAAATTACCAATTGTAGTTCAATCAAACCAAAATTCAAGATATAACAATTCACAATTCATATCATAGTCATTTTAACACTTTTCATTCCCTGAGACTTGTCAATTAAGTGCATATGCTATCTTTGGAATGTGTACAAATTATAATTCGTGTGTGTATGTTAATGTTATACATGTCAATGTAACGCATTTTCATAAATTCCTAACGCTCTTACTTATGTGAAATGATCTAGGGTTAAACCCTATGCATGTTCCGAAAAGCCGGATATTACATTTAGCATAGAGACTTCTAAGAGGGTACTCTTACCTATATCGCATAAGATTTCTCTCTCATTGAATATATGTCCTAAGACACAGGAAAAAAGATAAAATGGATTATTTTCCATATTCTTTGTCAATTGGATCAATCATGTATATGATGGTATGTACTAGACCATATGTCTCTTATACTTTAAGAATAACAAGCAGGTTTCAAGCCCATCTAAGTGAGTGTCACTTGATGGTTGCGAAAAATATCTTAAACTGCTTAAGAAAAGTTAAAGATGTTTTCTTGGTCTACAAATGAGTTGAACTAAGAGTTCAAGGATATTCAGATGATAGTTTTCAATTATATCTAGATGATAGTAGATCATAGTCAAAGTACATCTTTACTCTAAATGGTGGAGCAGTAAGTTGGAAGAGTTCCAAACAACCGAGGTAAAGTATATTTCAATGTCAGAGGCAGCAAAGGAAGCAATTTGGATCAAGAAGTTCATCGCTGAACTTGGAGTGGTTCCTAGCATTACTGAGCCTATAGTATTATACTATGCCAACAATGGTGCCATTATGCAGGCAAAGGAACCAAGGTCTAATCAACAGTCCAAACATGTAGTCATGAAGTTTTACTTGATCAGGGAGTGGAGCAGAAAGTCATTGCATTAAAGCAAGTTCCCACTGAAGAGAATCTTTCAGATCCTTTCACTAAATCATTATCTCAGAAGAGACATGATCGACATATGGATGGTATTGGAATTAGATACGTAGATCATTGGCTTTAGTGCAAGTGGGAGATTGTTAGTTTATTCATTTGCTGTGATCGATTGCTTACAATTTGATGGATGACATTGTTATTTAATTAATGAAGGCATTTTTTATCTTTATGTATTATGTTAATTACATTTGATATTTTAACAATAAAGGTAAAATCCCTAGAATAATTATGGTGTAATTGAAATTATGAGAAGATCATATTTATTATATTCAATTTACATTTATGTATTATTCCTAAATGTTCCTAGTTGTAGTTTCATCAAGACGAGATATTGATGAAATGGTGAAACTAGCACACATTATGTTTCTTTCTCATTAAGAAAGTAATTGATCTCATAAAATAATGTATAAATTATTATTAGAGAATAATTTCACTAAACTGAACCAACTATAAAATCCCAAATGAAATATTACTTATGTTTATGTGGATTTCCTCATTATGGTTATATAATTAATCATTAGACTAGATATTACCAAGGTATCCCATGTAGGAATTACTGTGTTTTGATACTACTTATGAATTGTCCTAGGATAATTCTATCAGTAGTACTTGGATGCAGTATAAACCATATGAAGATATTTAAGTAAGTCAGTAAATTATTCATCACTCTAAAGTAATTAGAGAGAATGTTCTATTGTTCTTGATTAGTAACGATTTATGGAATTCTCTAGCTATAGTGAAATGGAACTGGAAAAGGTATTTTCAAACATCAATAATAAATCAATTACTAATTAGCAAGAACAAATATATTTGGATACAAAAGAGTAGGCACTATATCTATACTTTATCCAATTGAAACATTAGATGATGAAATGAATAAATTATACATCATAGCCATGCAAGAACAAGTTAAGTCAAACCACTTTGAAATTTATGATATTTAGGTGATCATGACATGTTATTAGATATTAATCTTGATTTATGATTATAAATTATTTAATTGAAGAATTAAAGATTAAAAGAGTTTTAATTTATTTAATTCTAATTATAATTATAATTTATAGTTATTGTCAATATATTGGAAACGTAATGGGTTACACAAAAAGAGTAATTTAAAAAGGAAAATTCAATTTAATTAAGTTAGACTTAATTATAAAGTTTGAGAAACTTTATGATCAAATATGAGATATTTGATTTAATTATACTAAAAGTTTGACTTTAATTATAATTAAGGTATATAATTTTAATAGAAATTTAAAAACCTTAATGTTTTTTTCTATAAATAGGAATAAGCATAAGAGAGCTAACACTCTTGCTTAATTTCTCTAAAGAGTTGAGAAACTACTTGGTGGATATTATTATAGATTGGACACATAAATAGCTCGTGGTTGACACATTAAAAAAGTTAGAAAGGATTTCAATAGGAAAATCGAATCAGGTATGATTTTATATTTTATGATTTGTTTAATTATTCAAGTTATTCAATTATTGCAATTCAATCGAAAGCTGTAAAATTTATTTTTCCACTACACTCGTGATTCGATCAAAGTTAATTTCTAACAAGAAGATGACATGTTTCTAAAATGTGAGGAAATAGGAAGTGAATCTAAAAAGTGTGGATGTTAATTAAGCGTATTACTTTGATAACAACTTACTTCATTTATGATTATCATGTTTATGTATAAGTTAGAGTTTCATATTTATCAAATCAATAAGTTAGAATCCCATTTGTTAAATAAGTTAAAAGAGTTTCATATTTGCCAAATCAATCAGAACTTGGGTAGTTAACCTAATTTTTTGGGTGGTCATAGGAAATTTTTTGGGACACAAAAAAAAATAAAGAGCAATGTGTGACTTTTTTAAAAAATGGGCTTGATCATTAACCTACAGATTAATCATGACTGATTACATAAATTTTTGCATACTATTTCCCAATTTGGTTTTTAAAATAGTACATTGGCTACTCAAATCAACCTCAATTCATCTTTAAGGGTGTGCTTGGTTCACTTGGGGGAATGGTAATAGGAATTATAATGAATATAGTGAGGAATGAAAATGGATATGGCTATATTGGGGGTATGGAGTATTGCCCAAAACAGGGATATCAAAATATTGTTCATTCAATCATAATATATTACCAACCATCTTTTTTCATCCTTGCCCACTCCTTTCTTCCCAGACCAACTAACCAAGTACACCCTAAAAATATATAAACCTCTCATATATTTAAGCCAAGATATGGAAAGTGGTTTCTAATGTAATCATATGAATTTATCAAGGCGACAAGTTCAAAAAAATTAGTCATTCTATTTAATCTTATTCAACCACTTTATTCTTAAAGTTTATTTTTCATTTGCACAATAGTAGAGACATTAAAAATTAAAAATTATCAACACGTCACCAAATGAGGAGGATTAAAATTTTTCTTTCTTTAAATAGTAAAAATGCATATTATTATAAATACCACTATCTAGAACTTTTGAAAAAAATGGTTAATTATAAAAAAATATCCTAAACTTTGGTCAATTTTGCAAAGAGTGACAATAAAATGCCCAAACCTTCAATTTTTTCAATTCTATCATGATGTTAGTGACTCTATTATCTTTGCTTATGTGGCAATACCACGTGTCCACGAAACCTGATTAATAAATCACATCAATAGTAGTTAAGATTAAAAATCATGATTAATTAAGCGATGTCGTTTAATCGCTTTAGTAGAAAACATCGTTATGTTCAAATGATCTAACCCTCTTTCTTCTTCAGTGGCAATAAATGCCTAAACATGCTTTTCTTTTCATAGTGAAACATAATCTCTATTTTTATTTTTCCCTAGGGAAATCATTAGAATTCTCACTTCTTAGCTTTCAATTCGCCCTTATGACCTACCCCTTAACCTAGAGTAACTAGGTGGGGAAGAAAAATTAATCCCTGTTCATACATTGGCTTCTTCAGTACGAAGTGAGACACTTCAAATAGGTTTATTACTTCTGCCCAAAGTATGATTAATCTAGTATGGGCTATATGAGCTCCTAATAATTTACCAGATAAATTAATAAGTCAGGCATTTCTGGCCTACCAAACAAAATCTGTAGTTTCTTATTCACAACTGACTTAAAGAAAAGGAAACTTTTAATCCAATAATATACCGATTATAAGAAAGATTAAAAGAAAATCATGTATTGGTCCAGGCAAATCCATTTTGCATAAAATAAGAAATCAAAAATCAAATTATTTTTTTCATGACCTTATTGACCCGATCAGGAAAAATTTAGTTCTATTAGATGAACATTATTGTTCATTCTGATATATCTATTGCTTTCTCTATTCTTGTTCTGAAATTTAACATGAAACCTATCTCCAAGGTCTTTGGGAATACAAGGTTTCAATATCATGGTTTTACTTGGCCACTCACAACACTAATATTGGTCTGGCTTCTTTCTGTCGTTATTCCCTACATTTGTTATCCCTACCTCATATCCTTGTATCAATCAAATTTTTCACCTAATAATCAAAACATTGTTCCTCATTAATCGCTTGCTATTTTTGTATCAAATGAAACCCTAAAAATCCCATAAACCACAAACCTCTATTGTTGGCCCTCGAATTTTATTTATTTATTTTTGATAAATAAGCATAATTAGTTTTAATTTGGGGTCTTGCTATACTATTTTATCTTGGGGTTAATTAGCATGTTAATGTGGGTAAGTTTGCATAAGGGGTAATTTGGGAAGATCACTTAAGTTTAAAAACCTTAAAGCATTAAAGTAAGGGCAAAATGGACCTTGTGCAATTACTAAGGGTATAAAAGGGAAGAAAATGTGGTGTCTTTCATTTTGAAGAAGAAAGAAAAAACGTGATTAGAAGAGAGGAGAGGGAGAGAGTGTCATATAAGGAGAAAAGAGGGGGAAGAAAGAAGAACAACCTAGGTTTCAATTTTCTTAGCCATCAAGAGTGATTTTTTAAGTTGTTTAAGAAGGAAAAAAGAAAGAGAAAGGGAAGAGCTTTCTTTAGAGCCAAGAAAATCATTGTTGGGTGAAGATTCAAGGTAAGTTGATTTTTAATCTCTTGGAGTTTTGAAAGGTTT
>JANQAP020000597.1:1573590-1589758 GCA_026874005.2 Erythroxylum coriaceum | reverse complement strand
GTACCGACGGAATATTATTTCCGTCGGTCATTGTTGTTCATGAAAACAGTTACCGACGGACATCAGATATTCCGTCGGTATACTAGGGTTATCTCAACGAATGGTGTACGAAGATGCCGACAGTTACCGACGGAAACATATGCCGTCGGTGTATCGACTTGTCTTCATCGAGACGACGACGACTGCAAACAATGTACCGACGGAAAGGCATGGCCGTCGGTAAATTACTACCACATATGGCGACGGAATATATGTTCGTCGGTAAATGAGAGCTACATTCCGACGGTATGTGTTCCGTCGGTAAATAGGCGAAGCAATTAAATTGCGGGAACGATTCCCGCATTTTTCCCTTTCGCCGCGACTTTTGGCGTCGCTATTTTCTGTCAGAGATTTTGAGCGAAAGTTTTTCCTACAATATTTCCTACGGATGTATTTTCCGTCGGTAAATCACCGTATTTGCCGACGGAATATTTACTTTCGGTCGGTAATTTGCGACGGACTTATTTCCGCCGGAAATATTCTGACGCTATTACGTGATGTTCTTGTAGTGAATAAACACCCCCTTAACTTACCATTCTTAACTTTATCACAAATATAGTGAAAGTCAATTTCTAAATATTTTGAGCAGCAGTAAAAGGATCATATCGGTTGTGAGATATGTAGCGGAAATGTTGTCACACCATAAGATTGGTGATTCTTGATGTGTTTAGCTAACAAAGACTGAAGCCATTCCGCATAGTACCCTGCTTCTCTTGAATAACGGGAAACTGTTCTTTACTTTCTTGACTTCCAAGAAATTAAATTGCCTCTAAAGTATTTTTATATCCTCTCATGCTTTTCTTGTTGTCTTCATCATTCGCCCAATATGAATCGCTGTAGGCTTGAATGAGCATGGAGTTCGATTTTCTGAGATGTAGGCCATATGTTTAGTGCCTCGAAGGTAGTGAAATATGCGGTTAACACTGTCTAATGTTCTTCCTTTGGATTTTACATGAATTGGGCTGGTTTGTTGGTGACGTACATAATGTCTAGGCATATGATACCCAAAGTAGAGACTGGCTTGGCTGTCACCAAATTTGCTTTTCGTAGGAGTTTTGTAGTATACTTTTCTTAGGTTAGCATCAGCCTTTGGGCTGTTGTTTTAACTTGAACGCTTAAGAAGTAGTGCAAGGAACCTAAGCGTTTGAGAGAAAAATTAGCTTCAAGAGCAGATATGGTAGCTGCAATTGGCATTGATTACTTTAAGTAATGATTAAATTGTCTATATAAATGAGGCACTATCATCACCAGCCTTTTTAAAATATAAAGACACGGTTGTTTTGGAACCTATAAAGGTCATAGTAAGAAGGCAATCAGTGGGACAATGAAACCACTATCTTGGATCTTGTTTGAGAACGTAGAGTGAATTTTGTAACTTACACACATTTGTCGGATAATTAAGATTTACAAACCCTCAAAGTTGGGTCATGTAAACTACTTCTTAATGGTCCATAATGGAATGTTTTTGAGATATTGAGTTGTTCAATTTGCCAACCTTTTGTCACTGCTAAAGAAAGAATTAATTTATTATTGCTGGCTTTATAATCAGATTGTAAGTCTCTTGATAATCTAGCTCTGGTAGTTAATGGTAGCCCTTAGCTATGAGACGGGTTTTATATCAATCCACACTACTGTTTGCCTTTTGCTTAATACAATATACCCATTTATTACCGATTATATCGTAATAAGGCTGTCTCGGAACTAATTCCCTAGTTTCATTCGTGAATAAGACTTATATCTTATCTGACATTACTTGATGCCATAATGTATTTGATGCTACGTTACTATATGTACATGGCTCAGTTTCAGTTTATGAACTTGAGAAGGTTCTAGGTTTAAATGCCTGTTTTAGCTCTGGTCGCCATCAGATGAGTCAGTTTAGTGACTTTTGTTCGTGGTTTTTGATTTTGTGACATTTTCAAGTTGTAGTCCGATAAATCCACTTAGAGGTTAATTAGAATTAGCTAAGATATAGAGGATGTCTATGTTTGATTTGGATTGGGATTTAAAGAGTCATGTGATGGTATGACTTCTAGCGAAGTAGTGGGGTTGGGTGAGTTCAAAGGCTTCAGTTAGGTAGGTTGATTGGGAGAATGGTCTGATTTAGGGCTGAGATGATTGGTGAATGGACAGTTGCATTGTTGTTTTGGAAGGAGTTAGTATGTTGACGTGGCGATTTGTCATGTGCATGGGCAAGGCTATTGCTTGAGGATGATGATTAGTAGACGACATATGAACTGATGGTGCTATGGTGTTTATCGGTAAAGGAATTGGTAATAGTAGTGGATTGGTGCTAGTGATGGTTGACGACCAAAATGGGAACACATGTTCTTCAAACAAAACATGGCATTAGTAGTGAATTTGTGAGTGACAATATCATAACATTTGTATCCCTTAAATATTTTAGAATAACCAGGAAAAATACAGGGAGAAGAAAGAGTAGATAACTTATAAGGAGTATATGGATGCAACCAAAGATAACATAAACTCCCAAATGCACAAAATTCAATAAAAGCTGGAGGCTGGCTAAAAACTAAGGAGAATGGTGTTTTGTATTCTAAGACTAGTGTAGGTAGGTGATTTATGAGATAAGCAATTATTTTAAATGCGTGCATGGATCCAAAATGATATTGGCATTAAGTCATTATTAAGAAGAGATAAACCTAATTCAACTGTGTGTCAATGTTTGCGCAACCATTTTGCTCAAATGTTTGAAGCCAAGCACTTCAATGAGAGATATTGTTTTCACTAAGGTATTGGGTAAGAGTTTGGTATTTGCCACCTTGATCACTTTGAAATTGCTTTATTGGGTGTCCAAAATACTTTTCAAAAATAGAACAAAATTTAATAAAATAATTGAGGACTTCAAATTTATAGCGAATTTAAAATAACTAGGAGTACTTGCTTAAGTGATAAAAAACAACACATAGTAAGAAAAACCATCTATAAATTGAGTAGGGACAACATCCCAAAGATCAGAAAGCACAAGATTTGATGGGCTACTTGCTTTATTGTCAAAACTAGGAAAAGCAAGTTTGAGAATTTTACTTGACAATGTGTCGGAACACTACAACAAAAATAACTAAACTTAAAACTATAGCTAGTAGTAATTTCAGGTCAATCCCACAAAGATTAAATCAAATCACTTTCCTAAATTATATTATATGTAAACAACAAATCCTATTCGAAGAGTGTATAACCGCATGGATAAGCTCACACTAACCCGTCAATTTGGAATCTAATTCGAGATTTTCCTTGGGGGTTGGTTGGTTATAATTAAGAAAACAAAGTAAAATTGAACTAATAAAAGCAAATCAAATTAAACAGCATAAAAGTGAGAAAATTGATGAATGAGTTTAGAATCCGATTCTCAGTTCAATCTTGGCCTACACACGAATAAACATAGTTCATTGCATTATTGTTTTCACACCTCTTTTAGAAACTATTGATCGTAGATTAACAATATGCTCTGTTAATCCCGATTTTTCCTTAGATCGCGTTTAATCAACATAAGTTCTTTAACTAAACCTACCTATTGAATAACCTAGGATAAGTTCTCTATATTTAGTTGGACAACCGTATTACGAATAAGAAAAACAGATCAATCTAGGCAATAGTCACATAAGTTCTGATCATTTAACCCATGTTATGTTATCCCTAATGATTCAACATCATTAATTGTCACAAATGAATCCAAAACATAATTATTACGCATCGTATGTGAGATTCTAGAATGAGTTTATATAAAAACAATCTAATAGAAGCATTTAGAACACAAATACCCAATTCAATAAGCAAAGAATAACATAAACAATCCCTGAAGAGAGAAATGTTCAACAATACACAATGACGATATGCTCAAACGTGATTCTCAACATCGATTTCGCCAACCAAAAGAAGAAAGACTAGCCTTCTATATATTCCAAGGAAGTCAAGTTGGTTATAATTAAAAAAACAAAGTAAAATTGAACTAATAAAAGCAAATCAAATTAAACAGCATAAAAGTGAGAAAATTGATGAATGAGTTTAGAATCCGATTCTCAATTCAATCTTGGCCTACACACGAATAAACATAGTTCATTGCATTATTGTTTTCACACCTCTCTTAGAAACTATTGATCGTAGATTAACAATATGCTTTGTTAATCCCGATTTTCCCTTAGATTGCGTTTAATTAACATAAGTTCTTTAACTAAACCTACCTATTGAACAACCTAGGATAGGCTCTCTATATTTAGTCGGACAACCGTACTACGAATAAGAAAAACAGATCAATCTAGGCAATAGTCACACAAGTTCTGATCATTTAACCTATGTTATGTTATCCCTAATAATTCAACATCATTAATTGCTACAAATGAATTCAAAACATAACTATTACGCATCGTATGTGAGATTCTAGAATGAGTTTATATAAAAACAATCTAATAGAAGCATTCAGAACACAAATACCCAATTCAATAAGCAAAGAATAACATAAACAATCCCTGAAGAGAGAAATGTTCAACAATACACAATGATGATATGCTCAAATGTGATTCTCAGCATCGATTTCGCCAACCAAAAGAAGAAAGACTAGCCCTCCATATATTCCAATGAAGTCAAGTTTTTTCCCTTTCTTGTAACCCAAAAACAATTATCCCCTCTTTGGCCGCTCAAAATGTCAATTTATAGCAAAAACTAGGCTTCTGGGTATATGCATGCTTACAAGAGTTAAGACATTTAGTGAAAATCTTTTTGTGACTAACTATATATGATTTCGTCACAAATATGAGATTTTTTGTGACAAAATAATTAATTGACACTATTGTTTAGATTAACTATGATGATTTATTTTTTTGTCACTAATATAATGGTAATTGTAACAATTTAGTATCTTTCACAATTAAATTGTCACTATTATTAAAATATTGATAGTGTCAAATTTTCTTTTATCACTAAGTTCTGTCACTAAAAGCATATGCGATTTGGCGCCAAAATAATTTTGGAAATAATGAATTGTATTTGTGACAAAACATATTTTGGTCACTAATATTTTTCTCTTATTGTGATGAAATGGTTTATCGTCACACGATATTTTACTTGTTGTGACAAAAACTTTTGTTAATAAAAATTCAATTAGTTAGTTTGTTCTTAATATTGTCACAACAACCGAATTATCACTATAGTTACTACTATTCATAATTTAGTGACAATTTTTTGTGACTAACTATGATTTTATCACAGATATGAGGTTTTTTATAATAAAATAATTGATTGACAATATTGTTTCGATTAATTGTGATGATTTATTTTTTGTCACTAATACAATGGTAATTATGACATTTTAGTATCTTTCACAATTAAATTGTCACTATTAATATATTAATATTGTAAAAATTTCTTTTATCACTAAGTTTTGTCACTAAAAACATATGCAATTTGCTGCCAAAATAATTTTAGCGGGAATGAATTGTAATTGTCACAAAACATATGTTAGTTACTAATATTTTCTATTTGTTGTAACAAAACATAGTTTGGTCACTAATATTTTTCTCTTGCTCTGATGAAACAGTTTATCATCAAAGGATATTTTACTTTTTCTGACAAAAACTTTTGTCAATAAAAATTTAATTAGTTAGTGTCTATTTAATATTATCACAAAAATGGAACTATCACTATATTCACTACTATTCATTATTTTGTGACAAGAAATTGTCACTTGATTAACAACTTTTTGTTGCAAAGGTTATTGTCAATATAAACGTAACAAATTAATGATATTTATTTGTTGTTATAATAACATATTAAAATTGAACACTCTAATGATTAATTTTGTCATTATTGTACGAATTTTAAGGACTAGAAATTACTTGTCACAGTTTTTTCTTTAATATTATTATTTGCAAACAAATTCAAATATTTTCTTTTAAAATATTCAAACTACATATATTGATAATTCAAAAGTAATATTTTATATATCAATAGATATTGGCTAAATATACAATTGAAATTTCATCAAAATAAAAATCAAAATAAATGAATGAAATATTTAGGTCTCAAGAGTTATTTTTTAGGCCTTGAAGTATGTCTGATGATTTTGATTACTACTTATCTCAAGTCAAGTATGCTATTGATCTCATCTCTCATATTGGTCTCCTTGATACTAGGATTACTAGCACTCCACCTTGACTCTAATGATTAATAAATTATTTAATGTATTAAATAATTAAATATGTTATTTAATTATTTAATATATTAATTATTAATAAAATTTTGAATAATTTAGTTTAATTTAACTTAATAATGTATTCATTTTATATTTAATTTAATTTAATTTAATGATTATTAATTATAAGTTGATTTAATAATTAAAATATAACTAAAATAAATATTAATTCATAAATTATTTATTTTAATAAAATAAAATAACATTTATTAATAAATATTATATAAGAATTAAAATATAAATTTAATTAATTAAAAATAATTTATCTTTAAAATTTATTTGATGTGTAATTATTATCCGTAATAAAAATATAATTACATTGACATTAATAAGTAAATAAAATTTTATTTTTATTTTAAAAATAAAAATGAAAATGGAAAACAAGAACTAAAGCCTAGAAACTACAACAAAATTTCAGGAATGATATATTTCACTTGCTAATCTTTGCATAATTCCTCTACGTATTACCGTACCTCTGCACTTCATTTGCTAATTTCTATATGAACTTTAAGTACACCAACTCAAACCCTTCCTTTGTATTCGTTTGTATTATAACATTGAAAATTTCTAAAAATAACTTTTTTATTTATATTTGATTCAGATCATCATATGATCCATAATTTTGTCTATATAAGTAATGATAATGTGTTAAATTTTCAATAAAAACGTCGAAGAATTTTTAAATAATTAATTTTTATTAAATTTAAAATAAGTGATATTATAAAAGAATTCCGCATCTTTTTTTTGGTAATTTTTTGCTCGTATTAAATCATAAGCTTATCCTTATATATTAATTGCTCTTAATTTGAATAAATAAGGTGGTCCATCCGGTAAAATATTTCGGTAAACCGGTCTACGAAAAGATCTTTCAAGCCTGTTTTTCTTTCATGTTTTATTTTTTACTCCCCACTCTAAAAAGCCGCATCCGTTTTCTAGTCTTTTAACTTGGGAAAGCTGCCATTGACTTTGCCTCTCCATTTTGCTCTCTCTGGTAAGGTCTTGCAGAAACCCTAAGTAAAGTACATAAACGAACCGACAACACCATAATGGAGTTTACTCAGGATGATTTCCATCGGCTCTTGATGTTCAAGCACACCCATAAAACTGCCAAAGTTACCTATGCCAAGGACCCTTTCGATGCGATCCTTTCTCTAGCTGTGATTATTGCCAAATTATGTTTTTGCTGCCGTTTTATCTATATTCATATGCCTTCTGCGTGTGTTTGCGAAGGACACTTGTTTTGAGTTATTTGGTCGTGAAAGGAACTTGTTTTAAGTTGACTACACTAAGACCTCACTATTAATGCTCATGTTGGTATGAGCATTATTGGTGAATTCTGACTTAGTAAATTGTTGTGTGTGTAGAATCTGACCAAGTGGGGTGGTGCATTGCTTGAATTATCGCAGTTTCAAAGTGTTGTAGACGTAAAGACAACGATAAATGGTGATTTGGATTTTGTGAAGTAATTCACGTTTCTCCACCAATTTCTAACGCAAACTACAGATCTGATTTCATAAGGGCATGGATCAGAAATTTGGGGATTTAGGTTTCATGAGACAGATGCGTGCGTTATTGAGTTTTTTTGTGTTTTGATTCAAAACATAAAACTCGAAGGTATGATTATGTTTGGTTGCAGGAATAAGCAATAAGGGGAACAAAGCAAAACACAGAGCAGAGGATCTTAAGAATAAGTAAAATGCAGCGTACAAGAAGGCTTTTTAAGTGACTCACGTGAGAGACACGTGAAGCTATCCCTTGGGCTAAATCTCCTTAAATCTGGCGTTGAAAGCATGAAGGAACCAACTGACACTGAAGCCTATATAAAGACAGAAATCACATCAGTCCAACACACACAGCTTTTTATCATTGTTGCCCAAAATTATCAGCGAGAGATTTACTTGTAGAAGATTAAGAAGTTAAAGAGTTGCCGAGAGTACTTACAAGGAGTACTAGTAAATTCATAGGCAACTCTTACAAATGTTTTCTCAAAACACTCGTCGTCTTGTAACTTGTATTTTCTACGTGAGATTGACCCTCAGACGTAGATAGCATTAAGCTATCAAACTAAGTAAAGTTGCTGTGTGATCTTCTTCTTTCTTGCATACTTAATAAACTTGAAAAATCAAATTCTTCTTTTGTTAGTATCTTGAATAACAAGATAACAAAATCTGAAGGCCATTCCCAACAGTCTATCCTCAATATTCTGGGCAGTTATTGGCTATTCAAGTAAGCAAGGCTCATCAAGAAATCTATAAGATCTTTCCTTTCCTGTCTTCTTTAAATTACATATTAAAATGGTGGGAAAAGAACTGAATGTCTTCACTGATAAAGAAGACTTTACTATCTAGAAACTCCAGATGTAGGCACTACTTGAGTCTTATGACTGTTATGGTGCTATTGAATAACATTATGATGTAAAAACAGACTCAAGATGCAAAGACTTGCGTACTGTAAGTTAATGCTTCACTTATCACCAGTTATGATAAGGAAAGTGCAGAATTGTAATACTACACCGAAACTATGGCTTAAACTTAATGAATTTTATGCTAAAAGATGCCTTCCTAACAAGATGACTCTTTTACATAATCTTGCAAATTATAAAATGAACATTACTGTAACTCTTGATGACAATTTTGACTATTTCTTTAAGCTGGTGTAAGACTTAGAAGCTACAGGTGAAAGGATTTCTGAGGATCATCAAGCCGTAGTTATTCTAAAAGCCTTACCATCTGAGTTCAATGCTTCAAGAAGGTGATCAAACATGCTAGTGGAGAATCTCTCACTGTTAAGAGAGTGCTGGATTCACCAATGGAAGAAATAGTGGAGAATAATCCATTCAAGAAGGAACCAGAAGTAATGTTCATTGAAAATCATCAAGACAAGAAGTCACAGAAAAAGAATAGCAAGAAAGGAAATAGGCAGAAAGTGAATGGCAAGGACAAGCACACTAAAGAAGGTGAAGAAAAGAAGAAAAAGGTTAAAGGCAAGACGTGCTACTACTGTGATAAAGAGGGGCATTTTGCTAGAGATTGTAGAAAGAAGAAAAAGGATAAGGCAACACAAAGTGGAGATGCTGAAAATGTGGAAAAACATAAGACTCCAGTGGTGATGAATTACTAGCTGTTTCTAAAAAGAGTGAAGATCTCAGCAGAAAGTGGATCTTCAACTTTGGATGCACCATGCATGTCACACCTCACAGAGATTGGTTCACCTCATTTGAACCAGTCACTTCCAAAGTAAAGATGGCAGACTCTGGATAGCAAAAGGTGGAAGGTATTAGGGATGTCTCTATCAACATGTTCGATGGGAAGAGGAGAACCTTAAACAATGTTAGATTTGTGCCTTGAGTGAGGAGAAATCTCATCTCAGAAAGTATGTTTGATAAATAAGGCTTTCAGATAAGATCTAAGGATGGACTTAGACAAATTCTAAAGGATGGAAGGATGATCACTAGAGGAGTTGAAAGAGGGGGCTCTACTATGTAATAGGCTCTACCGAAGTGAACATAGCTACTAGAAATGAAGAGTCTGATTTAACTAAGCAATGGCACTCAAGGTTAGGACATGCTGGAAATAAAAGTCTGTTGCATCTTAGTAAACAGGGATTAATTCCAGAAAAAGACATAAAGAAGTTAGAATTCTATAAATCATGTGTGCTAGGAAAGCACCATAGGAAAAGTTTTCAGAAAGGAGCAAAGAGGGCTAAAGGAATTATGGAGTCTGCCCACAGTGACCTCTGGGGTCCAACATAAGTGCCTACTGTAGGAGGGAATATATTTTTCATCTCTATTATAGATGATAAGTCTAAGAAATGCTGAGTCTACCCTATGAAAAGAAAAGATGAAGCACTGGAAATCTTCATCAAATGGCATACACTCATGGAAAATCAAACAAGGAAAAGGCTAAAATGCCTAAGGACTGACAATGGCCTAGAGTACTACAATAAAGAATTTGAAGATTATTGCAGCAAGAAAGGCATTCAAAGGGATAAGACTGTTAGAGCAACACATCAGCAGAATGGTGTAGCTGAAAGGCTCAACAGGACATTGCTAGAAAAGACCAGATGCATGCTCCTATCCTCAGGATGCTCATAATCACTAAGGGGTGAGGCTATCAAGATTGCTGCCTACTTAGTAAATAGACTACCCATTTCAGCAAATGACTACTAAACACTTCAAGAAATCTAGAATGGGAAGAAGCCTAACCTAGCTCACCTAAGGACCTTCAGCTGTATAACTTATGCACACCAAAAAGAAGGAAAACTAGAACCTAGAGCAGCTAAAGGAGCCTTCCTAGGTTATCCAGATGGGTTTAAAGGATATAAAATCCTACTGTTTCAACAGGGAGGTTTTAAGACTCTGATTAGTAGAGATGTCATATTTAAGGAAAATGAATTTCCTTTGTTGTGCAGGGACAATGTAGATTCTAATCTACAAGAGGAAGTCCAGAAATAACTTGGATCTTCATGTTCTTCAATCCCCTTCTATGTGCCATAAAAAACAGAAGCAAAAGAAGGCAGTACACAAAATCATGATGAGGAACCTATGGAAGGCCCTATTCGTCATGAACAAAGGACTGAATAAACAGAAGATGTAAGTGAGGATAAAATCCCTCAGATAGCTGCAGAAAGTTCACTTGAAGCTTTACAAGACTATCAGCTCATAAAAGACAGACAACTAAGACAAATAATACCTAATAGGAGGTACTATGATTCTAACCTAGTTAAATATGCTTGTCTGGTTGCAGAGTCTATAACTTGCAGGGCACCTGAAACCTATGAAGAAGCAATGATACAGAAATGATGTTGAAAAGTGGAAGTTGGCCAACAAGAATGAATACTCCTCCCTAATGAAGAATAAGACCTGGGTCCTAGTGCCTAAACCTCCTAAAGCAAAGCTAATTGAAAACAAATGGTTGTTCAAACTAAAAGAGGGAGTTACAGAGGTAAAACCTAGGATATACAAGGCTAGGCTAGTAGTTAAGGGATATAGGCAGAAGGAGGGAATTGACTATAAGGAAATTTTCTCACCAGTAGTCAAGTTCAAGACTATTAGACTCATCCTAGTGCTAGCTGCAATCTATGATTAGGAGATCCATCAAATGGATGTCAAGAAAGCCTTCCTATATGGAAAGCTTGAGGAAACTATCTACATGAAATAACCTGTCAGTTTTGTAGATAAAGAAACGCCTGACCATGTCTGCTTGCTTCAGAAATCCCTATATGGGCTGAAACAAGCACCTAGACAGTGGAACAAGAAGTTCCATGAAGTAACAAACGATATGAAGTTCACTAGGAGTGTTTACAACTACTGCCGTTACTACAAGGATTTAGGAGAAATAGAGGCTGTGTATATGCTAGTATATGTAGATGACTTAGTCATCAATTGAAAGAACCTCAGCAGAATAGAAGAAGTGAAGAATGCCCTATGTGAACACTTTGAAATGAAGGATATGGGAGAAGCTCAGAAACTCCTAGGAATGCAGATTATAAGGAAAAGGAGGGAAGGGAAGCTATGGTTGAGTCAAAAGAATTACATCAAAAAGGTTCTTGCACAGTTTAACATGGAACAGGCAAAACCAAGTCCTATTCCTATAGGCTCACATCTAAAAAAAGTGGCCATTAATTGTCCCCAAACTGAGGAAGAGAAGAGAGCTATGGTTAACTACCCCTATGGTGCCAGAGTTAGTAGTATAATGTATATGATGCTGTGTACAAGACCAGATCTAACCTATGCTATCAGTATCCTAAGCAAGTTCATGGCTAATCCAGGACTTGAGCACTGGCAAGGACTGAAGAATGTCCTCAGATATCTAGTTGGCACCCTAAACTATGGTTTGTGTTTCTCTAAAGCTAAATTAGATAAATACAATAATATATGCATACATGGCTTTGTAGATGCAGATTATGTAGCAGACAAAGACAACAGAAAATCAGTATTGACATATTACTTCAGATTAGCAGGAAACACAATCAGTTGAAAATCTATGCAACAATTAATAGTATCATTATCAACCACAGAGGCAGAATATTACACAATCACAGAGGGAGTAAAAGAGCTAACATGGTTGATAGGCATTTTAAAGGAAATATAAGTTAACAAAGCTACTTCGACGGTGTACATAGATAGCCAAATTGCACTTTACCTGAGTAAAGACCCTGTCTTGCACAAGAGATCCAAGCATATAGATGTGCGGCTTCACTTCGTCAGGGACAGAATATCGCAGGGCCTCTTCACGTTGGAGAAAATCGCATATGATCTGAACCCAAGATTGTCACAACAAGGAAGTTCACATATTGTAGAGATTATCTACAGATCTGTGAAGTCTTTTGAAGACAACAACCATCAAAGAACACATCTCTCGATCTCACGCAAGATGAGTTTGCTATGGTTCGCTCTCAGAAATCTCTCACAAACCAATGGTTAGCGTAAAAAATCAGTGGAGAAGGAGGGATAAATATGAAGTAATTCACGTTTCTCCACCAATTTATAACGCAAACTATAGATCTGATTTCATAAGGGCATGGATCAAAAATTTGGGGATTTAGGGTTCATAAGACATATGCGTGCGCTATTGAGTTTTTTGTGTTTTGATTCAAAACATAAAACCCGAAGGTATGATTATGTTTGGTTACAGGAATAAGCAATAAGGAGAACAAAGCAAAACATAGAGTGGAGGATCTTCAGAATAAGTAAAACACAGCGCACAAGAAGGCTTTTTAAGTGACTCATATGACGGCTAAGTAAAGCTATCCCTTGAGCTAAATCTTCTCAAATCTAGCGATGAAAGCATGAAGGAACCAACTGACACTGAAGCCTATGTAGAGACAGAAATCACACTAGTTCAACACACACAACTTTTTGTCATTGTTACTTAAAATTATGAGTGAGCGATTTACGTGTAGAAGATTAAGAAGTTAGAGAGTTGCTGAGAGTACTTATAAGGTGTACTAGTGAGTTCATAGGGAACTCTTGCAAGTGTTTTTTATAAACACTCATACTCTTGTAACTTGTATCTTCTCTTTTTGATCTTAGTGAAATCATCTGAAAAAAAGCACGTGTGACAAACATTTTCTCACTAATTCTAATTATTTTAGTAGCTTTAATGTTGCCACAATAAAATGAAGTACTATTACGACATTATTCATTACTACTTTATATTTTTTGTGTTGACAAATTTGTCATAAATATGTAAAATAATTGTTACCATATAGTGTTGTCACACATTCCATAGTTTTTAGTGTCAATACTTTTGTCACATTAAAATAAAATAATGTTACAACTTTACTCATCACTACTTTATATTATTTGTGTCGACAAACTTGTCATAAATATATAAAATGAATGTAACCATATAGCTTTGTCACATATTTCATAGTTTTTAGTGTTAGTACTTCTGTCACAAAAATGTTTCATAACTGTGACCATTTTCCTAAATTAGTCACCATTTCATTAGTGACAGATGTATTTGTGACAGCAGATGATGACTTCAAAAATTAGACACTATTAATAATAGTGAATAATATTGTTGCTTTTAATGACGACTTCTGTTTTCACTAAAAATACAATTTCTTGTAGTGATGGTTAGATGCACGATCATGTATCCAACTATACAAGTAAAAAAAAGTGAAACTCGTGAAGATACACGATAGTGTATCTAACTGTGTATGTCAAAAATGTATCTTTTCAAATGCACACACAACTATGTAAGTAGATACACGGTCATGTTTCTCCCAGATCATGCTGAATTGTTGTTTTTCTTACAATTTCTTGCCCAATCCTCACCCTAATCCATCCCCTTCTTGTCCCATAAAGATAATTGAGTTTGAACATGAAGAGAATGACTCAAAGAATGTGCTTTTAACTCATTTTAGATCTTGAACTTGCAAATTGTACCTAAAACTAAATATGAACCAAAATGAGTTTCTTAAACATTTCACAACAATAATCACTAAATGTTAAGGAGTGAATGTATAAACAATTAAGCACACATCATTCCTCAAACTACAAGTAAAATATAAATGTATAGATTTGGATGAAGAACATGAAAGAATAATAGACTTTATTATTTGCTGGACTATTCAATACGGGGTTGCCAAGATGACCATGCCAAGTATCCAAATTAACATGATGCGTCTATAGAGAAGAGTATGATATTGTTGAACGTTGTAAATGAAGTGAGTAAAGTCCATTCTCAAGGCATCCTTTGTGACTGAAGATCTTTTATAATAAAACAATTAGGAAAGAATTCAATTGAAACATTTCTAGTTTGACTAAAATTGCTAAAATATAGTAAGTTTTCATAGTAGATGGAACATATTAGAATATCATAAAGTTTAAAGAGTTTATTAATCAAGGAGAATGGTGATAAGCTAATATTAGAAATTGAAAGACAGTTACCATTGGTAAGTTGGACTTGATCAGGAAAATTGAATTTGTTGTGATAGCAAGGTTCTCCAAGTCAGTTGTCATATAATGAGTTATACCAGAATCCACAGTCCACTACTACTAAAGTGGAAAGGGTTGAGCTAGGGCTAGATTTAGGGTTGGAGAAAGCTATATGGATGGTCAATATATAGAAGAAGATTCACTATGAATTTTAGGAGAAGGACATTGATTGGCTAAGTGTTTTTCATTGTTATAATTAAAACAATTCATAAAAGTAAAAGATCGAGTACCAAATTTGCCTCCACACCTTCCTTGTCCCCTTCCACCAGAGGGCTGACGGTTCGAATAATAAATTGTAATAAGAGATATAAGAGGAACATTTGTCCTTTTGCAACTGCTACTCCTTAGCTAAAACTAGACTGAAAAGTTCACCAAAAGAGATTGGACTCAATCGAGCATTAATTACTTGAAAAATGGGCAAAAGGTTGAGTTAAACCCCTCACACAAAATAGACTGAACCAGGTCATCGATACTCATAGTTGTATTGAGAGAAATCAAATTGTCATAATAGTTTTTAACGCATTTAAAAAATTGGTCAACACTTTCAACACTATGTTGTTCAATTTTATAAAGGCTACTTTCAACAGTTTGAACTTAAGGAAAAGATCTAACACTAAATGCTTTCATAATATTATCCTAAGTGGCTTTAGTGGTGTCAATGTTCACTCTAGTGATAGAACCGACTGATCTAAGGAAGTAACCATGCCAAAGCAAGTTTACCATTCTTCTTCCAAGTTTTATATGCAAGGTTTTCGTTGTCACCAATCACTTCTGGAGGAGGATTAGATCCATCAACATGGCCTTCAAAGTCATGACAACTAAGAAGGACAAAATTTGTATTTCTACAATAGAAAATTGGAAGAAATCAATTTAAGGATGGAGGTTTAATTGAAAGATAGTCTAGGAAAGGGAGGAGTTATTGAAGAAGAAGAAGAGGAGGTAAAGATGGTTGAGGTGCACCCTCATTGGGGGCCCACTCTTATTAAGGGCTCACCTTCGATGCAGTTGAGTAGTATTTTTTCTGTATTTTTTGTTTAAAAAGGTAGTAAATCTTTGGTTTAACATTAATTAATAAATAACTTTTTTTATTAGCTATATTATCGAGAAAGTTAGCGATAACTTTTAATCTTGGAAGCTAATAGCTTTTTTTATTAGTTATACAACTTTAACATGTTATATTTATAAATACCTTTGAAGCATTTGAGTGTATTTTTATACTCTAATTTTTTTATTTTCACTAACATATGAATCTAAGATATTTTAACTCAAAAATTAGTGGTTAAAAAATTTCACGGTTATGTCTTCTAAGTTCTGAGTTATAATTTAAAGATAAAATTTCTGATTTTTTATTTTTAACTTATTAAATATTTGAACATATTTGAATTAATTTGTAATTTGTCATTAATGTGGACATTATATTAGCATTTTAAATCAAAACATAATATTAAATGATATTGTGTTTCTCCTTTTTTATT
>JANQAP020000597.1:1556775-1571595 GCA_026874005.2 Erythroxylum coriaceum | reverse complement strand
TGTCAAGCCCTATTCGTAGGTAAATAGGCATGCCTATAATGGTTTGCAGCTACTCCTGTGACACTTCAGTGTCTCCTGTGACACTTTGGTGTCTCCTAATATTGACACTTCTGTGTCTTCTATTACCGAGATATGAGTCTCTCCTGTTCTGTGATACCAATCATGGTATCTCCTACTCTAGTCTCGTTACCCACTTCTATAAAAAGGATTAGTAGGCTAATATGTTTTTTATTCTGATACAAGATGAATTTCGATCTGACACAAGTTCTTATATGTTTTGGCATAATTATGTTATGCTTAATACTTGTATGTTCTGTTCTGAAGCAATGAAATTATGTTCTTATATTTACATGTCTTGTTATGAAATGATGAATTATATTCTGTTCTGAGAAACACAATGCTTGTTTTACTCCATAATATGAACAATTAAAGATTATTAGTGATATGATCTATTTTGTACATATGAATGCTAGACGATTGTTAGAGATAGTCGTCAGTTTATACCTTGTTTAGTTATTCCTCACTAAACTATATGCTTAGCACAGTGGTTTTGCCTCTGTATAGGTTCTGATAAGAAATCTTTAGACTGGGAGGAAGACAATCGAAATGGTCAAGAAGATTGTGTTTTGTTCTAGAAATGTTTAGTTTGTTTTTGAATTGTTTTTCAATGTAATGAGACATATTGTATTTTATGTTTTGTTTAATGGTTTGTAATAAGCTTAAAACAGTTTGGATTTAGATTTAAGGCTTGCATGTAATAAGTACCATGTGTATGTTATGTTCTGAATATGACCAAACCATTGATGAATGAATTGTATGTTCATTGAGTTTCTGGAAATGTTTTAGTATGTTTTGGATTATTTTGGTTATGTTTTATGTAGCATCGATATATCCTCCTAGGGGGTATGTGGGTGTTACACTTTCTCTTCTTGCTTACAACCAATTGGCTGGAGAAAATGATGGGTCGGGTATGGTTCTTACCTAAAAAGGTATATCTCAAGTGAGAAGGTAAGGGTTTAAGCTCTAAAGTGGGTGGTTTAACAATGGAAGGTGGTGTGGGTGTATCTATTCTCTCCAACTTCTCTAACTCAACTTCTGAACATAATTCCACTTCTCTTACACTCTCATCCCTGTGCACTTCAATAACTTCATCAACTTCCTTTTCAACCTCCTTCACGCACTTATCTATAACATCAATTTTCATACATGTAGTACCATCCATTAGTTTCTTCAAAGATTTGGACATGTTAAATTCAGCCAATTCTCAAAACAAGTTTTCCTTCATACACATCAACTAATGCGCTACTAGTATTTATAAAGGGCCTACCCAAAATTAATGGACAATTTCTATCTGTCGCAAAATCCAACACAACAAAATCAATAGGGATGATAAATTTATCCACTTTTACCAACACATCTTCAACAACTCCAAATGGTCTCCTGATGGATTGATCTGCAAGCTAAATGAACATGGATGTTGGCTTGACCTCTCCTAATCTTAATTTCCTGAAAGTAGACAAAGGCATCAATTTAATACTTGCACTTAAATCTCATAAGCATTTAGAAAATTCAAAGTTACTAACAACACATGGAATAGTAAAACTCCCTAAATCTTGTAGTTTTTAAGGCATTGTGCTTGAGATGATCGAACTATAATTCTCCGTCAAGGTTACCATATGATTGTCCTCCCAAGTGTATTTATGTATGAGTATGTCGTATGTCCTTAAAAAACTTCCCATACTTAGGCATGCAATCTAAGGCTTTCACCAATGACAAGTTAATTTGAAGCTTCTTTAATTTCTCTAGAAACTTGGAAAACTGAGTGTCTACTTGATGTTGTCTCACCCTTTGTGGATACAGGAGTTTAGGCTTGTAGGGTGGTGGTGGTACATATGACCTCTCTTCTACTTTCTCTTCTTCTATCTCCTTGCCTTTCTCCTTCGTTTGACTCTCCTTTTGCACATTTGGCTCCTCCAATTGCTTGCCACTCCAAAGTGTGATTGCCTTAAGTTGTTCCTTTGGGATGGCTTCAATATTGCTTGGTAGGCTACCTGCATTTTTAGAAGACAAAGCAGTAGCAGGTTGACCTACCGAAACCTCTAAGTTGTGGTTGGAGGAAGCATGTTTCTTCAAGATTTGGTCAAATTTGGTGTCTTCGCTCATAAATATCTGTTTCTAATTCTTTTCTTGCCTTCTTTAACTTTCCTCTTGGCTTGAGAATTTAGACCCTAATACATTCATTAACTTGTCCATTTTGCTCTCTAAAGACCTAAGATGGTATTACTGAAATTCTGATGGTCCTTATGGTTTTGCTTGGGAACCTGCATTGTTAGCACTCCAAGAAAAATTTGGGTGGTTTTTCCACCCCGAATTATAAGTGTTAGAGTATGGATTGTTACCTCGATGTGGTTGGCACAAGTAATTTACTTGTTATGTGCTACTAGCTCCCAACAAGAAGCATTCTACTGTGCAATCGTTGTTCTACCCACATAACTCACAGTGAACCTATATGGCTTTGGCTTTGGATGAAGAAGCTCCTTGCATATTGTTCAACTGCTTGGTAAGGGCGGTAATCTAAGCTTATAAGGCTGTAATAGAATCAATTGGAATCATATCTTTTTGTTCCTTTATGCCTTGCCTACTCCTTTAATTCGACCATATGAAATTATTACTTGCCAACTCCTCCAAAAGATCATAAGCTACCTCAATGGTTTTTCTCATCAATGACCCTCTAGCAACTGCATCTAATGTCCCTCTTGTAGTCTGATTCACACTATTATAGAATGTATGTAATAAGAACTACCTTGGAAGGTTGTGGTGTAGGTGACTTCTTTGCAACTCTTTAAACCTCTCCCAAGCTTCATATAATGATTCCCCATCATGTTACTAAAAGTTTGTAATTTTCTTGATGATTCGTGTAGTCTTTTTCAATAAGAAGTACTTGGCAAGAAAGGTTTGGGCTACTTGCTCCTATGTAGTAATGTGAGATGCACTAAGTGAATTGTACCATGCCTCAGCTCGATCTCTCAAAGTGAATGCAAATAATATGAGTCTCACCATGGACAGTCCCAAATAGTTAGGAAATTTTGTGATGTTGGGTAACTAAACTCTTATTTCTTGGTTTACGGAACCCTAGTTATTAAACTTAAATGTTGTGAGATTTTCATTCTTTATTTGAATTGATTTATTAGTTAAGTATTAATTATTTTTTTGGGTTATTATTTGATTGTTCGATTTTACAGCTAAGTGTGCAACTAGTTTGTGATTTTATTCAATCAATTGCTAGATTAAATAGGTTGATGTTCAATTTGTTTAATGAAAAGTAATGACTAGGATTTTTGTCTACTATGTTAGGGATATGATTCTAGGAAAAATAATTGTCTAGGCTAAATATAAATCGTATGTATATTGTGTAGTTCATCGTTTTTCTTAATTTTTAAAACTATTAATTAATTAAATCTAAGATCATATCTAGGTTATTGATTAATAAGGGTTAATTCGAATACATATTTTGGTTAACTAAACATAAAAGAAATTAGGCAAAGAAATTTACTACGAAGAATGCTTAACCAATAGATTGATTAATTTTAATGTCGATGATCAACACAAGTTCAATAATGAAGGAGACCAAAAACCAAGATTTATTCCTATTGATTATTAAATTATCACTATTTTGCTATTAGTTATTAGTTATTTTTCAATTTCGTATTCCAATTAAATTCTGTTTAATTCATAATTTAAAACCACCATTTATTGCATAGCTACTAATGTCTGAATTCCTCGTGGGAATGGTCCCTACTTTCCATTACTGCATTAATTTGTGTTGTAAAAAGTTGGTTTCTTTTTATATTTGGCTGCAGGTGACAACATTTACCATATGCCAATGAGCCTTCTCATCAATTTTCCTCTTATTGCACTTTTCTTAACATTTTTTATAGAATCATTATCTAATAGTTCTAACAGTTTAACACAACTTTTACCCAATCCCATCATATCTCCATTAGCTATAGATCCATCACTTCCTTCAAATGATCTTTCTCATTTTACTCACTTATGAAAACCTCCTATAACTTAACTTTCTCCTCATCGTACCAATCAAGTAAATCAAATTCCTATTCTTCTATAAGGTTTTCATATTTATTCTACTATTATCTTTTTATATGAACCTCACACTGATCTCGAGGAAAAATTAGACCATTTATGGTACAATGTAATGTTAGAAGAATTATAGCTATTTACTATCACTAATATCTAGGACATGGTCGACTTACATTCAGATAAGTCTCATTGTAGTTGCTCTTCGCAAACATTGTCTATTATTATAAATAGATGTCAAGAATGCCTTCCTCAATGGTGATCTTATAGAAAAAGTACATATTAGTATCTACCTGATTATGATAATACACCTAACAAAGTTTTTCATCTTCAAAAAGTCTTGTATGGATTAACAAGCACTTTGAGTTGGTTTCCTAAATTCATGTCCACTAATTGTCTCCTTGACTTTCAATCTAGCTCCTATGATTAATACCTTCTTCATTCACAAAAATGACTTAAGGATAATGGAGATAATGCCTAGGGTATTTTCACTCTAAAATTCTTTCTCCATTGACAGTTTGAGATGAAGGACCTAAGTGATCTAAGTTACTTTTTGGTTTTAAAAGTTTCATTTGATGAATTTGGATAATATTTATCACAATTTTGTAAGAT
The DNA here is from genome assembly GCA_026874005.2 of Erythroxylum coriaceum. Classification (NCBI taxonomy): domain Eukaryota; kingdom Viridiplantae; phylum Streptophyta; class Magnoliopsida; order Malpighiales; family Erythroxylaceae; genus Erythroxylum; species Erythroxylum coriaceum. The sequence goes on along the minus strand of JANQAP020000597.1, from coordinate 1,566,888 downwards.
ATATATATATGTCTTTCAATTATTCTTAATCGACCTTTCATAGCAATCCATAAAGTAAAAGCAGCTCGAGGTAAAAGGTAACTAGACCATATAGCTTTGACCCAAGACAACTTAGGAAGATGCTTGAACAACCATTTATTATAAGAAGAACCTGAGAACTTACCATCAGGTGAGTGCTTCCATATGTATTTGTCAATTTCAGCATTGCAGTAAGTTCCTTATATCTCCTTAGCAAGTGAAATAGTAAGTGATGCATTCTGAAATTTTTCTTTATTAAGAATAGTTATAGCTACTGAAGCATTCAAAGGAATTAAAGTCCTTAGGAAGTCCACTTAGCCAGTTGTGATTCCAAAAACTAGCAGTTTTTCCATTTCCAATAGGACTAATAAAATTAGTCTTATACTTCTTTCTCAACTTTAGGATGGCCTTAAGAGTAATAGGAGGAAATGGAACAATCTACAGCCCAGCTGCACCTATTCGTAATGAAATAGACATGGATTTATTTACACCATAGAGATTGCTTGTCCTTCATTAGCCTCCAGAGTCTTTTGGTTAGTATGATTGTGTTCAAGGTTTTAATGGAGCAAATTACCAGCCCTCTTTGAATCTGTGATGTACTTAATTCTCTCCCTTTCATTATAGCTTTATAGTTCCTCTCATTGCTGCCAGTTTATAGGAAACTGTTAAACATGCTATCAATGATTTTAGTATTGAACTAGAAAAGGCTAAGTTAACAGCCCAATATTTATTGATAGAGTTGGGAATAGAATTAATAAGTTAGACTCTACTAGCTCTTGATAGGTGCTCGGAATTCTAAGATGAAATTCTAGTTTGGATTCTATCAAGTGGCTCAATGTAGTCCCCTACTTTTAATTTATTTAAAGAGACAGGAATGCCTAGGTATTTCATTAGAAACTCTTGAAGTTGAAACCCAGTGAAGGTTGGAATCATATATTGAAGATCTATTACTTTTGGAGTATTTGAATTACAACTCTGAGACACTTTAAAAGATCTTTAACATTTTCATCAAAATATAGATAAAGTTTGCGTCAGCTTTAAAGAGCCATATTAGATCATCTGTAAAACAAAGATTGGTTAGTTTAAATTTGCCACTTGCTGAGAGATATTTGAAGTGCTTTGCCCTTGTATCAACACTTTCAACAGTCTTATAGAGAGTTTGCATCACTAAGGGAAAGATATATGGAGATAAAGGATATCCTTGCCTTATTCCTTTGTAAATTTGGAAGGAATTGGTAGGTTGCCCATTTATAAAAATGCTGTGTGAGGAAGTCATCAAGCATTATTGAATCCAATGTATGAAAATTCCTAAAAATCCCAAAGCTTATAGGAGATTTATGATGAAACACTAATCAACATTATCATAAGCTTTCATAAGGTCTATCTTGATATAATAATTGGGTCTGCTTTTCCTCTTTGAATAATTAGCAATAAGTTCTTAAAGCATCAAGATATTGTTACCAATTACTCTACTAGGTATATAAGCACCTTGATTGTGGCTAATATTCTTATTAAGAACCCCTTTAAGCTTTTGAGTTAGAATTTTTGGAGTTGATCTTGTAAAATGAATTACAATAAGCAATTGGTCTATAATTAGAGAAACTGTTTAGCTCACCATTCCTTGGAAATAGAGTTATAAAGGTTCTATTGATCTCTTAGAGTAGGGTACCCCTTATTAAGGAATTTCATCATAGCTTTAGAAACCAACTTACCCGTAAGAGACTAGGTTTCCTTGAAAATTTTGAAATTAAAGGCATCTAGTCCAAGACCCTTATGAGGATGTAAAGATGCTAATGTATCGTTGGTTTCCTACATAGAAACAAGTTTAGCCTAATAAGTGGTATCTTCTGGTGAGATAGAATCTATAGAATCAGCTTAAGGAGTTGTTTGGATGATTATGCTTTAGAAGGTTTCCTCATAAGCTCACTGAAGTAGTCATAAGATCCTTGTATAAGCAATGATTGAGAATTAAGGACCTTATTATTATATTTGATAGAGATGAGTCTATTTTTGACTTTTCTTAAGACTATTGCCTTATGGAATACCGAAGTGTTCCTATCTCTATGTTTCATCCATTCGTCTCTTGCTCTTTATTTACACGAAGAATAATCAAAAGCCAATGTTTGAGAGTAATGGTGCAATGCTTTCCTTTCTCTTATAACAATTTTTTGATTTACAGGATTAGGGTACTGGATTTGTATGGATTCCAACTCCCTTCTTGTAGTATTTACAAGGTGGTGCATATTACCAATATTCATGTTGAGTAGTGGTTTCATCTTTTAATTAGCCGTCTTGGATTTACTACACATTTGTCAAACTTCTTCCTTATCAAGTTAAGACCAGATTGTTAGTTGGTCCAGGTATAAAAGTAGCGTCTTTTGAAATGACAGTGTATTGAGCTTCTTCTAAACAATTTCCAAGTTCCCTATAGAGATAACATACTGCCCTCGAACCTTTAGTTTCCTTAGCATTTAATTATGGAATTAAAGTCTCCTAAAATCATCCACAGGGTGGTATTAGAGCTGACAATTTCTTTGATATGGTTTCAAAGAAAATTTCTTTAATAAGCACTGTTATGTGCATAGATAAAGGAGATGTAAGCCCTTTGATTGAGCTATCATAGGGAGATATCTAAATGTACCATTTGGTCTATTATGCAAGAAAAGGTGACAGTTACTGCATTGCAATCATAAAGGAAAAAGATTTTGCAATTTGTATGATGAGAAAAATTAGAAATACATTGCCATTTAGCTAGAAGATAAATCAACAGCTTTTAATACTCCCTCTTTATTCTTGTTTCAAAATACCAGCTATGCTAACTTTGTTTTACAAGATCATATATTTGATCACTAGCTGTTTGTTAGGGGTGTTAGCCCGTTAATGTTCCATGTGAAATAAATCATGAAGCTGTATCTCTTAGGGAGAGTTTTTCTCCTTCGGTCTAATCTTCTTCTTGTAGATATTTCAAACTTTGACACCTTTAGTTGTTGCTGCTTTTTACTAAGAGACACATTAGGATTATTCTTAGAATTTTTAGGGATTTCTTATGTCACTGTATATTTTTTTAACTCCACCATTTGTGTTGACTTCTTTGGAATTACACACTATAAGAAAAATTAGTTTTAGCGATGGAAATTCTTGGAAATTATAGAAGGAAAATAAAGAATTTTTGTTGGCAAATTAATTTGACGAAGGAAATTACCAACTGATCGAGTCGTAAAAGAAGCGACAATGGGTAAAATTTAACGACGGATATTTGGAATCTGTCGCTAAATATAGTGATGGACTATTTTTGTTTCGTCAGTAAATTTAGTGATGGAATTACTAATGTCCGTTACTAACTTTACCGACAAAACATTCTAATTCTGTAAGTAAACTAAATGATAGACATTATAATTCTGTCGAAAAAAGTTAGTGGCAGTAGTTTATTTTTCAGTTGGTAAATTACTGATAGAATTACATTGTTTGTCACTAAATTTACTAACAAAATTTTTGTTGGTAACTCCATCGCTACATTTACCTATGATAATTTGAACCACCATTTCTCATTTCCTTCCCGAGTTTCCTGTTAATGACGTTTTGATTTTTTCTACATTTAATTTTTCTAAATAATAAGTTGAATGAGAATATAAAGTAAAAATTATCTTGGCTGATAGTAAAAAAATTTTAATGTACAACAATAAGTCTTGAAAGTAATATAAATTAAGAATTCATACAAATTTACTTAAGAGTAGCAATTTATCTACATTCACTTATCTATATAAGCTATGCAGTTGGTGAAGGCAGATGCTCTGATTGTTATGATGAAGTGCTATTCCTCTCCTTCAACTCATCTACCTTATTACAGAGCTAGGCTATATAGTCCATCAGCCTCTCTAGTATGCTCTCAAGCTGAATGACTCTCTCGTCATTAGATACAGACCGCTTAATAGATGCGGTTGTACTGGATGTGGAGGATTACAAATAACATATGTTTACAAATGAAACTAAGATGAATATCTTTCCACGAAAGTCCCTACCTCTCACTGCATCAAGATATGTTTGACTCTGATCAACAGATTCAGAGTGTTGAGATTATCGTTGAATGCTTTCTTGTATTTGGTCCTATTAATATAATTGTTTATGTTAATAACTGATAATTTTTAAGAATTAATATTAAATTATAAATTTTACATGCATTAAGTTCTCTGCATTGGGTGTTGACGAAGGTCATACCTTTATGCTTTTTAGTGTGGGTGTGTAAAAAGAGCAGGCGTAGTATAGGCTTCTTGCCTATAGACTTTTCCTGCATCAGAATAAATTGTTATAAGTGAACTACAATCTATAAAAATTTCGGTAGAATTTTCTCTATTTTTATGATATTTACCCCTTATTGAACAAAAAAATTTACTTAACAACACATCCATTAAAAGCACCAAATGTTTATAACATTATAATTCTCTAAAATGCACACATAATTTCATTCTAAATTTCATACATCAAATTACATTAAAATCAAATTTCATACATTAAAGTACAAAAATCAAAATATAAGTGTAAACTTTAGATACTTACAAGTTTCTCTGCATGCTCCTAGTGGGTTATAGATCCTCCAGTGTGTACGGGTAGACTCTCTTCATCTGGTCCTCCATGTCTATTTGCATAATTACTCTTTGAAATGGACATTGCCTCAGGTGATGTCCAATATTGCTACCAATGACTCCAAATTTAAGGAGGTTATACACTATTCTTGTGTATGGAATGAAGGAAGTCTTTATAACGTGTATGAGCTTACCTTTCTTATACATTATAAATTACATCATTAATTTTTGAATCCCAAAAAATTATTTTTGAAAAATAAGAAAAAATACTATAAGTACTTATAAAATATAATATTTATCTAATTAATGTAAAAAATTAGATCAAACAAAAAATTCAAAAGCATATTTTTTTTGTACCTCAAACTTGTGATAATTAAAATCTTTGTCGCCTAAGAGATATTATTCCATGCATAACCCTTAAGATCTATCTTCTTGTTGAACTTGAATGAGATATTTATGGAGCACGTTCTAGACAGAACTAACCTTATATATAACCTATTTTAGATCATTTTCAAATTTTCTAACCTATAACTTCGGTATGAACCTATGATGTTATTATGTATTACAAAATTTTTAGAGTTTCACTAACAAATTGTTGACAATTGTGATGTAAATTCTTCCATCAACTCCCTTAGCTCCATGCTAAAGGTTGCTTCCTTCATCTGCAACATTTATTCCTGATATCTCTGTCAGTATAGGGGTGGTGGATGGTGTAGCAGGGCTGCTACATGATGTAACAGTAGGTACAGAAGGTGACCATACAGGGACTGCAGGTCGGGAAGGTGATGCATCATCTGGATGTGCAGTAGCTGGAGGTACAACAAATGAGTCTGTGCCATCTGCAAAATGTGATGCTTCACCTGGACATGCACTAGCTTCTCCAAATCATGGTAACCTGAACCTTGACTGCATCATTTCTTGTTTTCTCTTTTGTTACATATTTTTAACCTGAAATATGTATTTTATTGAATATTCCAGTAATAGAAAAATATAAATTAAATATATAACAATATATTGTTGATGCAATAATAGATTTATTCATATAATATTCTATTACAAACATAAATTAATTTCTATCATCACTTAATTGTAAATCAAAATCTTCATCATCTCCAATATATGAAGAATTAGAATCAAACTCAGGCTCCTTTTAAAAACTCATTTTCTCCTCATCCAATCTAAATGAAATTTCAACATATTCATTATTTGGATCGGTCAAAGGTTTATTGTCATCATATGTTATACATGCATTTATTTTATGAACATCTTCCTGAAATGCTTCACTTTCAGTTATCTTCTTTTCTCCTTTTCCATGTAATTCAAAAACACCTCTAGGTTTTATTTTGCAAATGGCCAACCAATCTGAGTTATCTTGTCGTAAGCTAGGAAAAGGGACATAATACACCTGGATCACTTACTGGTTGTTTTCAACTAGATTATATCAGCTGTACACTTTTGTTCTAACATTAGGAGTTGGATCAAACCACCAGTCCCATTTAAATATCACACTCTATTTTATTAGCAATGCAGGGTACTCAATTTCAAGTATCTCAATAATTTTACTATAGTAATCCGTCAATTCTCTCTGTATGCAAACTGCACTATTTATTATTTCCATGCTATAACCATGATATTCTCTATGAAATTTGTATCCATTAACAAAATACACCAGATACAATTTAACAGTTCATAAAGGTCCTTTCGTATGATCACATATGAACTTGTTCTCTATTGGATTTTCTGAGACTTACACCAAAAAAAAACATATCAAATAGTATAATGTCATTTAAACACTTTGTTCTAATAATTCAACCATTTCAATTATTGCAAGTGAAAACTTACATATTTCTCGAACCATCGAGGAAAGTGTCTTCTAACTTCTTTATTGATATTATTCTATGTTGTTTCAGGCATCCGCTCACGTAACCATTCTTTTTATAATTTAAAAGCATTATTATGCATTTTAGTTATGAATAACACTAACTTCAAAAACCCAAATCAATTTCAAAATCAACTTAAACTTATTGCATGAAAGGCTAAACCTCTTGAAAATTCAATAAAATGCAACCATGCGTAGCCTCTATTTCTTCTTTTGTTAACATTCTTCTTGTTGAGTGTCTATATGTTCATCCTGGATATGTAAAAATGGATAAGTTACCATCAACATCACCCATTTCTCTCCCATCATCATTACGAGAAACTTTTCTTTCTCTTATGTACACATGCGGCGTAAAATAATGTGATCAAAATGTAATTGCTTCCTCCACTAAATAAGCATTACAAATCGAACCGTCAACTCTAGCCTTGTTTTTGACATTTTTCTTCAAGTGATGCAAATACCTACATTATAAGTAGGGATATTACAATCATGTAATTAAAAAATGCTGTGAGTTTTATTTAAATATTAGCTATAATTTTATCTCTTAAACAAATACATCCATCGATATTGAATTGGACCAGCAAGCTTAGCCTCATGTGTTAAATGTATGAGAAGATGCTCCATATAGTCAAAAAAACTTGGAGGGAAAATCCCTTCCAATTTGCACAAGATAGTTGGAATTTCCCTTTCCAGTTTTTCCATTTCAGCCAACTTTAATTCAGATAATGTTAAACTCTTGAAAAATGAACTTAAGTTTATTATAGCTTTCCAAACCTTATTCAGTTGCAACTCCTAAAATGCAATTGGAATTAGCCTTTGCATAAACACATGAAAATCATGACTTTTCATACTAAATAATTTGTACTTCCTCATGTCCACACACCTTGCAAAGTTCGAAACATAACCATCGAGAAACTTCAGACTTTTCAACCATTCACACAAATTTGCCTTTTTTTTGTCTATAGTGTAACATGCCTTTGGAAATTTATCTAACTCATTCCATCTACAAGAAAGTTTCAAACTAGTTTGTGATTTTGCATTGTCCTTTATCCTCCCTTCATGCTTATTATGATGTTGAACAAATTGTCAAAAAGATTTTTTTCAATATGCATCACATCTAGATTATGATGTATCAAATTAGTTTTTCCAATATAGTAAATCCCAAAAGATACTTCGTTTTCTCCGACCAAAGGTTTTGCTAATGCTTCTGTTAACTCTTCAGCTTTAAGTTCTGTAACTTTAAGCAACCCTAATTCATCAATCTCTTAGAACATCTTTTCACCAGCTTTGTGAGGGGGAGGAGGTGTATGAACTATTCTATTCTTAATGAAATTTTGTTTACTGCATCTAAATAGATGATCTAGAGGAAGAAATTTCCTGTGGTTGGCAAACTAAGATGTTTTGGCCCTGTTAGGAAGATAAAATGCATCAGAATCATTGTCACATTAAGGACAACCCAATTTCCCTACTGTGCTCCATCCAGACAACATAGCATATGCAAGGAAATCACTGATAGTCCATGTCAAAGCTACTGTAAACAAAAAATGTATTGAAGAGACATATCATATGTCTCCACACCAAATTCCCAAAGATGATGTAATTCAGATACCAATGGTTGTAAGAATACATCAATTTTATGCTTTGGATTCATAGTCCTTGGAATAATCACCTTTAAGAACATATATGTCTCATTCATATAAATCCATGGAGGCAAATGATAAGGAGTAATTAAGATTGACCATGATGAATATTATTGATTGGATTAACCAAAAGGTTGGAATCCATTTGTCAACAATCCCAAACTAACATTTCGACTTTTAGTTGTAAACTCAGAGTGGGTGTTATTGAAATGTTTCCATGCAAGTGCATCCGATGGATGGCTCATTATTCCATCTTCCTGTTCATGTTCATTATTCCATCTCATGTGAGAAGTAGTAACATTAGAGGCATATAGTCTTTGAAGTCTCGAAGTTAGTAGGACATAATACATCTGCTTCCAGGGTACTAATTTATGTTTCATATAACGTTTTCTATGTTTGAACCTAGATTGACCACAAAATTTGCACTCTTGTAATTCCACATCATCTCCCCAAAACAACATACATCTGAAGTTACAATAATCAATTTTTTCAACTGAAAAACCAAAACCCTAATAAGTTTCTTCATATTGTAGAAATTATTAACCATTGTATGATCAGGAGGCAATAATTCATTATACCAAGCAAGAATTTTATTCAAAATTTGATAAAAATATGTCTTTCAAACTTTGTGTTCAATATTCGAGCAATTGAAGACAATTAAGTCATGGTCTCATAATTTTGCCATAATTTTTGGTCAACTGATTTTAGTAAGTCAAAATTTTTTTTTGCATGTGGAGTTGGTTCTTTTTCAATATTTTTTATATTTGCCTGAAACGTATAATTGTTTGCATCATAAACCATTTGGGTATAACCAATTCCACCTTTGTGATTGAACGATCACCACATTCTAAGTCATAAAAACCTTACAACTTTATAGAAGAACCATTTAGGAAAGATAAGATTAAAATTGATGGACGAAATATGTGAGTATTAGTCAAATAAAACAATCTGCCAACTAATATCCTATAAGAAGTGACATTAATAAATTAAAAAAAAAGCACTTACATATTATTTTTCTAACTTTGCATTAAAATAAAAGTTGTGGAAATTGGTTTACAATAAATAAAATCAGTTTCCTCCAAAAGATCTATAGCATAATTTTTGCTTACATATATTAATTCCAATATTAAATTGAGCAATCACATTGAAGTTTAAGTCTTTATGTTTGAATTAATCACCTACAAGTTCATTTCCAAAGTTTTATTTTAAACAAGCACTATGGTACATGGCATTATTAGACCAGATTAATTGAGAAAGCAAGTTCTTGCTGTCATTCCTAAGCTCATGCAATTTTTCACGATAAGCCTAATGGGAGTTGCATCATGAGTTTCCAGCCTATATACGATCTTAAGGGTTTATTATGCAAAGATTTGTTATGTCAATTACGTGAATTTCTTATGTTAATACTAAGTTTGAATTATTCACCTACAAGTTCATTTCCAAAGTTTGATTTTAAACAAGCACTATAGTATGTGGCGTTGTTAGACCAGATGAATTTAGAAAGCAAGGTCTTGCTGTCACTCCTAGGCTCATGGAACTTTTCACCGATAAGCCTTATAGGAGTTGCATCACCGGTTTCTAGCCTATATACCATCCTAGGGGTTTGTTAAGCAAAGAATTTTCATGTCAGTTACGTGAAATTCTTATGTCTATACTAAGTTTGAATTAATCACCTACAAGTTCAAGTCTTTATGTTTCAATTTAAAAAAATACTTAAACATAAATACTTAGACTATTAAAATCTAGCCTAAAAACTCATCAATCATTGTTAGAGGTAAAATTGCAAATAACAACACAAAATTGCTCACATTGTGGACATTACTTAGTTGAACGAATTACCTTGATAGTCAGACAATCATAAACTACAAAGAGGACAAATGACGTTGGACAATTATCTACACTCTTCAACACAGAACATATGTAACACCCCACTCCCACTGGACCCGAACCCGATATCGATGGTGATATCTGAATCCGTGCCCCGCGAGGGTGGCGT
>JANQAP020000597.1:1261490-1283826 GCA_026874005.2 Erythroxylum coriaceum | reverse complement strand
ACAGCCTCTCTACTATGTAGGGGTAAGGCTGCGTACTATCAGACCTCCTCAGACCCCGCTTCATTGCGGGATTTCAACTGAGTGATGATGATGATGATGATGATGATGATGATGAGAATGGACAGTGTCTAGGTCCATTTATAAAACTTCTTCAAAGTCAGGGCTTTTGTACATAGTATATAATGCCCAGTATATCACAACAGAATGGTGTAGCTAAAAGGTGGAATCATACTCTTATGGAAATGGTTAGGAGTATGTTAAGTTACACTAATGTACCTTTATCTTTATAGATGTATGCATTATAGACAGCTACATATTTACTTAATAAGGTTGCTAGTAAAGCAATTCTTGTGACATCTTATGAATTGTGGACATATAGGAAATCTAGCTTAAGACACCTATATGTTTGGGGTTGACCAGAAAAAATAAGGATTTATAATCCTCATAAAAGGAAGCTTAATGCAAGAACCATTAGTGTGTTTGATAGTTGTAGGTAGCATGATGTTTTAGTAGGCATTTTAATATGTTTTTAGTTGTTCATGAATTGATTCATGCATGTTTAGGTTTAGAATTGCGTTAGTTGGTTAGATTTGTGTTTTGAGTGTTATGTGGGTTAAAGCATGCTATTGAGCTTTAATTTTGTCTATTTAAGATCACATATCGAAGAACGTAGAATATTTAGAGGAAGCCCAGAGGAGGATCTATAGCCACAATAGTGACAGAAGCTGATTTTAATAGGCCACGATAGTGGCTTGTGCGATGACAGACACGGACTGGCCTCTAAATTTAATTTTTTCTAGTTATTTTAGACTTTTGGGCCTAGGTAAAACCTAGTTTTTACCCCAATTAGTAAGGGGCTATAAAAGAGAAGAGAAATGACCTAAAGAAAAGAGCCTCCATTTTCCACCATGGGAAAGAACATAAGGAAGAGGGAAGAAAGAGAGAAGGGAAGAGGAGCATCTGCAGCTGCTATCCAGCCACTCCAACCCAGCCATTTCAAGTTCTTTTGTACTTTTGCTTCTTTATTTTCTTCATCTTGTTGTATGACTTGGGTTTGAGAATCTTGAACATATTGTTAATGATGTTCTAATTTCATCTTGGGATTGAATCTTGAATCATTTTATGACCTATTTACTTTTGATGTTAATGAAATTGTTTGGGTATTATGATATTTATGTTTGTATATCCATTGACAATAAATCGAGAGAGTGAGTCGATAGTAATCTGATTATGTTGGCTAACGAGAGTTAAAAATCTAATAAGTTATGCAATTATCAAATCGATAATTATGAGAAGAGAGATCTTTTGTGAGGACCCAATTGTCAATTAGATTGCTTAGGAACTAATTAAAAAGTGGGCTATTTTAGCTAATCGAGAGATTGTAATATCGAAATTTTGGAATCAATTAGCGATTATTAATTAGGGTTAATTGATTAGATCTTAGCAGAGAGAGAGTAATCAACCCTTCAAAATTCTAGGATCGATACAAATTACATCAAAAGTGATTAGGGTAGCAAAATGATGATAGATAAATCCCATCTTCTCATAATTCTTTGATCATATCTTGTTACGATATCTCAATTGTTAAGTGGTTGTGCTCCATTTTGATTTACTTGTGTTGATTTCAGAATTTTATTTTCATTTAACCGCTACTTGATTGTTTAATTTTTTGGTTATCTTTATTTTCATTTAAATCACGTTTTTACAATCTTAGACAAAGTTAGGATTCGATTAGTTTCCTAATTTCTCGTGGGATCGAAACTTTATATACTACCTATGCGCTTGCGAAATATTGAGGGTTTTATAAGATTAAAACTTGCTCAACAATGTTTCTTCATCAGTTATCTAGAAAAGTACAAAGGGTACATATTTTATCGTCCTAACTATGGTACAAGAATAGTTGAGTCTAGTAATGTTAGGTTTATTGAAATTAGACAAATCAGTGCGAGTGGGGAACTATAAAAGGTGGATATTCAAGAGAATTAGGTGGAAAATCCTTCACCCAGAGTTTCTTCTCAAGTTGTTGTCCTTATTGTTATATCACAGTCAATATACCAGAGCAACAAGTTAATATTCCAAAAGCATAAGAAGAAAATGTCAATAATGAACCAACAAATAATATGCAAGTCACAAATGATCAAGTGATACCATAAGAAACAATATTTTGAAAGTTTAAGGGAGAAAAGACCAGCTATATCAGATGAATATATGGTGTATTCATTTCAGCATGAGTTTAACTTGAGCATTGATAAGGATCTAATCTCATTTAAAGAAGCTGTAAAATGTAACAATTTTGAAAAGTGGCTTAATGCTATGAAAGAAGAGTTAAAATCTACAGATAATAATCAAGTCTGGGAACTAGTTAAGTTACCTAAAGGATCAAAGAAAGTTGGGTCTTTAAGACTAAAAGGGACTCGAAAGGTAATTTTAAAAGGTACAAAGCAAGACTTGTAACTAAAGGTTATACTCAAAAGGATGGCATTAATTTTAAAGAGAACTTCTCTCTAATTTCGAAGAAGGACTATTTAAGAATTGTTATGGCATTGAGAGCTCATTATGATTTAGAGCTTCACTAAATGGATGTAAAGATTGATTTTCTGAATGGTGACTTAAAAGAAGAAGTTTATATCAACCAACTAGAAGGTTTTGTTAATATATAAAAGGAAAATATGGTGTGTAAATTAAATAAATCAATATATGGTTTGAAACAAACATCCCGAAAGTGGTATCTTAAGTTCAATAATACCATTATCTCTTGTGGTTTTGTAGAGAACACTATTGATAGGTGTATCTATATGAAGGTCAGTAAGAGTAACTTGTTAACTCAAGGTTTATGGTTAACGATTTTGATGATAACTTTATAATATTTCAAAATTCAAATTGGATTTATTTCCTCGTATAATTAACGGTCTTATTCTCAAAAGGAAATAAAATCACAAGAAATACACTTTCTTTCTTAGAAGAACCTTCATATGAACTTACCTTATTAGAAATGGTTTATCCAAAAAGATCCTAAAAATTATGAAGGTCATATATTAGCCCCGTGATTATTGGAAGATTTTTAGAAAAGATGACATCGAAGTTATTCAGATTTAAATCTATCCAGTTGATTAAATATACAAGTGAAGCAACGACTAGTTAAAGAAATTGACTATTTAAAGAAGAGTAACAGCACTTGTGAAGTGACGAACATACTCAGATTTTCGAAACATTTAAGCAGCATCTATATTCTTGAGAGTCATATCATTCTTATTGTGCCTTAGAAAGTGAAATTACTCTATCAAGAGAGATATTTTATTTTATTTTTTATGAGCTTTTAGAAGCTTGTTATACACTTCGAGGGTGAAAGGTTGGAGAACCTTGAAAAATATGTACTCATGAGCTTAGAGAGACTTGTCAAATTTAATACTCAGATTTTTATAGTGAAATACTCAAGTTGGATACTTGAGGATTGGATGTCCATTGCTAAATATTACTGACGGACAAAGTTTTGAAAATCCATATGAAAATTTAGCAATGGTAAGTTGTGTTTCATTGGTGAATTTAGCGACAAATTTGTATGTGCCTCAGAAATTTAACGATGATCCTGGTGTTGAGGTTCTGTCAAAAAATTTAGCGATGGTAAGTTTTTCCATCGATAAATTATTTACCAACATAATGTTCTTATTCCGTCAGTAAATTTAATACTAAATGTATTGGTCAATATTATAATTCCATCAGTAAATACACCGATATTGTTTTTTTTTATTTTTCATACATTTAAGTTGTAAATTTAATTTTGATTAGTAATCTTATCCTTGATATTTAATTTCTACAGTTATCTGGTGATAATATATTGAACTTTTTCTACATTTAATTTATCTAAACAGTAAGTTGAATAATAATATAAAGTAAAAATTATCTTAATATATAATAAAAAATGTTTATCTATAATAAAAATTTTGTAATTCATATAAAATAACATGAGAGTAGCAAAACTAAGCTATGCAATTGGTGAAGGCAGATGGTCTGATTGTTACGATGAGGTGTTGCCCCTCCCCTTCAACCAATCCATCTCATTATAAACTAGGCTATGTGCTTCGTTGACTGTTGCAACTGAGTTGCCAGCATTTGTATTGTACTCTCAAGCTGAACGACTCTCTCATTGGATATGGACCGCTTATTAGATACAACTATACTGGACGTGGAGGATTGTGAATAGCATGTGCTTGCAAATGAACCTAAGTCGAAGATCCTTCCACGACTGTCCTTACCACCCACTGCATCAAGATATGCTTAACTCTCATTAACAGTTTCAGAGTGCTGAGACTGTCGTTGAATGCTTTCATATATTTGGTCCTATCAGGAGGCAATGTTTATGATAATAAATGATAATTATTAAGAATTAATATTAAAGCATAAATTTCACGTACATTAAGTTTTCTACATCGGGTGTTGACAAAGGTCACATCATCATGTTTCTTAGTGTAGGTGCGAAAAAAGAGCTTACAGGGTGTTGGCTTCCTGCCATAGACTTTTCCTACATTAAAAATATAATGTTATAAGTGAACTACAATTTTCAAAAATTTCGGCAGAGTTTTCTCTATTTTTATGATATTTACCCCTACTAAATAAAGAAAATAACTCAACAACATAGCCATATATGCCACCATACATTTATAACATTATCTTTCTCCATAATACATATATATTTTCATTCCAAAATTCACATGTCAAATTAAATTGAAATACATCAAAGAAAAAATCAAAAAATAAATGTGAAGTGTAGATACTTATAAGATTCTCTGTATGCTCCTAGTGGGTAATAGATCCTCCAGTGTATATGGGAAGACTCTCTTCCACCGGTCCTCTACGTCTGTTGGCAGAATTGCACTCTAAAATGAACATTGCCTTGGGTGATGTCCAATAATGCTGCCAACGATTTCATAGTTCTTCAGATATATAAGGAGGTCGTAAACCAGTCTTGTGTATCACACTAAGAAAGTCTCTATAATATGTACGAGCTCGTCTCTCCAAAACTTAATAAATTATTGCGTCAAATTTGGAATCCCAAAAAAATCTTTCTGAAAAAAAAGAAAAACATACCATCTAATTAATGTATAAAATTAATAAGATAAAAATACAAAAGAATATATTTTTTGTTCCTCAAACTCCTAATAATAAAAATTCTTTGTCGCTTGAGAGATATTCTTCTAGATATAACCCTCAAGATCAATCTTCTCCTTAAACTTAGATGTCAAGTTTCTTGAGCACGTTCCAGACAAAACTAACCTAATATATAAGCAATTTTATATCTTTTTCAGATTAATACCTATAACTTCAGTATAAACCTATGGTATTATCATGCATGTATTTTCACTCACAGGTTGTTGACAATTGTGATGTAGGTTCTTCCATCTACTCCCTTAGCTCCAGGCTAGAGCTCACCTCCTTCATCTACAACATTTACCACTGATATCTCTGTTGGTATAGGGGTGGTGGATGGTGTAGGGCTGATGGATGATATAGTAGGGCTGCTGAATGGTGTAGCAGTAGCTAGAGAAGGTGATGCCTCATCTGGATGTGTAATAGCTAGAGGTACAACACCTGATTTTGTAACAGCTGCAAAATGTGATGCTTAACCTAGAAAGAAATTGGCTCCAAATCTTGGTAACTTAACCTTGGTCACATCATATCCTATTTTCTCTTTGGTGGCATATTTTTAACCTGAAATTCACATTTTATTGAATATTTTAGTAATAGAACTATATAAATTGAATATATAATAATAATATCTTGTGGATGCAATAATAGATTTATTCATATAATATTTTATTACAAACACATATTAATCGCTATCATGATCACTTAATTGTAAATCAAAATCATAACCATCTTCTTTATCTGAAGAATTACAATCTTCTTTATCCTCTCTAGTAAAATTTTTGACATATTCATTATTTGGATCGTTTAAAGGTTCATTCTTGTCAGATGTAATACATGCATTTCTTTCATAAACATCTTTCTAAAACGTTTCACTTTCAATTATCTTATTTTCTCTTTTTCTATGTAATTCAAAAACAACTCTAAGTTTTACTTTGCAAATCATAAGCCGAGAAAAGGAACATAACACTCATGGATTACTTGCATCACCAACATGAAAGTTTCAAATTGTGTAAATCTTCTTCACTGGTTCATTTCAACTAGATTGTATCAGTTGTGCATTTTTGTACCAACATTAGGAGTTGGATCAAACTAGTCACACTTAAATATCACACTCCGCTTTATTGACAATGTAGGGTACTCAATTTCAAGTATCTCAATAATTTTACCATACTAATCCATCAATTATCCCTGTATGTAAACCCTACTATTTAATGTTGCCATGCTATGACCATGATATTCTGTATGAAATTTATATCCATTAATGAAATACACCGGATATGATTTAACAGTTCGCAAAGGTCCTTTTGTAAGATCACATATGAACTTGTTCTCTTTTGGATTTTCTATGGCCTATAAAAAATATTATCATATTAAATAATATAATGTCATTTGAACACTTTGATATGATAATTCAACCATTTCAATAATTGTAAGTGAGAACTTAATATTCTCGAACCATCGAGGAAAGTGTCTTTCAACTTCTTTATTAATATCATCCTATGTTTTTTGGGGCATTAACTTGTGTAACTATTCCTCATATAATCTAAAGGCATTATTATGTATTTTAGTTGTGAACAACACTAACTTCAAAAACCTAAATAATCAATTTGAAAATCAACTTCAACTTACTGTACCAAAGGTTGAAACTCTTGACAGTTCAATAAAATGTAACCATAGGCAGCCTCTATTTCTTCCTCTGTTAACATTCTTCTTGTTAACCGTCCATATGTTCATCCAGGATATGTGAAAATGGATAAGTTACCATCAACATCACCTGTTCCTCCCCCATCATCATTACGGGGAACTTTTCTTTCTCTTGTGTGCACATGCGGCTCAAAATAATGTGAACAAAATGTACTTACTTCCTCCACTAAATAAACATTACATATCAAACCTTTAACTTTAGCCTTGTTTTTGACATTTTTCTTCAAGTGATGTAAATACCTACAATACAAATAGCTATTGATATACAATTCTATGATTAAAACATGTTATAACTCAATTTAAATATTTATTATAACTACCTCTTAAACGGATAAATCCATCGATATTGAACTGGTCTAGTAAGTTTAGCCTTGTGTGCTAAATAAACGGGTAAATGCTCTATATAATCAAAGAAGTTTTGAGGGAAAATCCCTTTGCACAAGATTACCGAAATTTCCCTTTCTAGTTTTTCCACTTCAACCAACTTTATTTCAGATGATGTTAAGTTTTTGAAAAAAAAACTTAGTTATGTTATAGCTTCCCAAACCTTATTCGATAGTAACTCCCGAAATGCAATTAGAATCATCCTTGCAAAAACACATGACAGTCATGACTTTTTATCCCAAATAATTTGTACTTCCTTATGTCCACACGCCTTGTCAAGTTTGAAACATATCCATCGGGAAACTTTAGAATTTTCAACGATTCACATAAAATTTCCTTTTGTTTTTGTCTAAAGTTTAACATGCTTTAGGATATTTATCAGCACGAAGATCTTTATCTAACTCATTCTTTCTACAAAAAAGCTTCAAATCAGCTCATGAATTTCTATTGTCCTTTGTCCTCCTTTCAATGTTCATTATGGTATTGAACAAATTGTCAAAAAAATTTCAAAATGCATCACATATAGATTATGACGTATAAAATTAGTTTTTCAATATAACAAATCCCAAAAGATGTTTCATTTTCTCCAACCAAAATTTTTATTAATGCTTATATTAACTTGTCAAGTTATGTAACTTTCAGTAACCCTAATTCGTCAATCTCCTGTAATATCTCTTCACTAGCTTTATGAGGGAAGGAGGAGTTTGTACCATCCTATTCTTAATGAACATTTGTTTATTATGTCTAAATGGATAATCTGGAGGAAGAAATTTCCTGTGGTTGTCAAACTAAGATGTTTTGGCCCCGTTTGGAAGATAAAACGCATCATAATCATTGCCATAATAAGGACAAGCCAATTTCCTTGATGTGCTCCATTTAGACAGCATAGCATACGCTGGAAAATCACTAATAGTTCGCATCAAAGTTGCTCTCAACATAAACTTTTATTTAAGAGACATATCATATGTCTCCACACCATATTCCTAAAGATGATGCAATTCAGATACCAATGGTTGTAAGAATACATCAATTTTATGCTTTAGACTTCTAGGCCTTGGCATAATCACTATTAAGAACATATATGCCTCATTCATACACATCTATGGAGGCAAATTATAAGGAGTAATTATGATTGGCCATGATAAATATTGTTGGCCAAATTGACCAAAAGGTTAGAATCCATCCATCGATAATCCTAACTTAACATTTCGACTTTCAGCTGCAAACTCATAATGGGTGTTATTGAAATGTTTCTATGCCAATGCATCCGATGGATGGCTCATTATTCCATCTTCCTGTTCATGTTCATTATGCCATCTCATGTGAGATGCAATAACATCAGAGGCATATAGTCTTTGAAATCTCGGAGTTGGCAGGAAATAATACATTTGCTTCTAAGGTACTAATTTTTGCTTCATAATACGCTTGACAGGTTTGAACCTAGATTGACCACAAAATTTATACTCTTGTAATTTCACATCATCTCCCCAAAATAACATACATCCTAAATTGCAACAATCAATTTTCTCAACTGGCAAATCAAGACCCCTAATAAGTTTCTTCATATTGTAAAACTTATTGACCATTTTATGATCAGGAGGCAATGATTCATTATACCAAGTAAGAACTTTATCGAAACTTCCATAAAAAATATACCCTTTAGACTTTATGTTCAATATTTGAGCAATTTAAGATAATTGAGTCATGGTCTCACAATTTGGCTATAATTCTTAGTCAGCTGATTTTAGTAAGTCAAAAGATTTTTTTTACGGTTGGATTTAGTTCTTCTTTAAGATTTTCTATATTTACCTGAAAGGTATAACCGGCTGCATCATAAACCATTTGGGTGTAAGGATTTTTCAGTTGCACCCACATTATTTGCTATAAATCCAGTTCCCTTTTTAAACCCATCTACATTTATTGATGAGTTTACTTTATTACCCTTTGTGGTGTCCACTCAAAATAATTTGGAAAAAACCCTTTTCTTAACAAATAGAGATTCACTTCATCAATAGGAAGAAAACGAATATGTTTGCACTTTTTACATGGACATCTGATCTTTGGGCCATCCATATATGCAAGTTGAGAACATGTATAGTGAATAAAAGCTTCAACTCCATCAACAAACTCAGGATTAATGAAACCATCAAGTGTTAATCGTCTATACATCCAAGGTCTATCAACATCACTCATTTCTGTAAAACTATTATTTAAAAAAATGATTTCATAGTTAGTGTCCTTCATTTCCCCGAAGTTTACAAAATATTTAATCTTTACTTTACACAACATCCCCTAAGTTTTTACAGTTCTCTAACCATTTCCCTTCCAACACTACATCAAGCAATCACATTGAAGTTCAAGTATTTAAGTTTGAATTAATCACCTATAATTGATTTTAATACTATGGTATGTGGCATTGTTTACACCTGTGAATCGAGAAAGCAAGTTCTCGCTGTGACTCCTAGACTCATGGAATTTTTCACCGATAAGCCTCATAAAAGCAGCCTATATATCATCCTAGGGGTTTATTATGCAAAAAACTATCATGTCTATTAGACCTATGAATTTCTTATGTTAATACTAAGTTTAAATTAATCCATTGAAATTCAAGTATTTATGTTTAAATTAATCACCCACAGTTGATTTTAATACTATGGTATATGGCATTATTTACACCTGTGAATCGAGAAAGCAAGTTCTCACTGTGACTCCTAGGCTCGTGGAATTTTCACCGATAAGCCTCATAAGAGCTACATCACGGGTTTCTAGACTATATACCGTCTTAAAGGTTTATTATGTAAAGAACTATCATAAATTTCTTATGAGTTTCATCTAAGGGATTTATTATGCAAAAAAATTTTTGTTTCATTATTATGCACTAGATCATCCATAAGATCACAAACTCATTCCATATATAGTAAATACTTATGTAATCCATACATATACTCATCAATGATTTAAACTAAACCTAAACATAAATACTTAGACTATTAAAGAAGAGCATAAAAACTCATCATTTATTATGAGAATATTCTAAACAGCACAAAATCAATACCTTTTTTACATTTAGCAAAACCCAATCATAAATACTCGTTCTATTAAAGCAACACATATAGTAGTCATTAGTTGAACGACTTACCTAGATAGATAAATAACCATATACTACAAAGAAGAAGGATGAGTGATGTTCTTCAACATAAAATAGGGTCTGGGAAAAAGAAAATTTCATATTTAATATGATACACTTGTTCAATAGTTTTATATCTGTTGCATACAATGCCAAATTTCACTATAAATGTTAACACTTGAAACTTTAAGAATCAAATATTAATATAATGTCAATAAAAGCATGTGTTATATACCAAAACAAGCAGAACACTCCTAACACTTTAATATAATCGTAATAAAACTTTCATGCATTCATGTTCATATTGTAGATATAAACATCAAGTCTTAAGGCAAAAATAACTATAACACTTTTGATTCTTTGGATTGGAAATTCATCTTAAGCTCCTTACAAACTCTTGGGTTCCTTGCTGAATTCATTAGTTAGATAAAACAATGGATAATTATAGTTTCCTATAACATTCGAATCAATGAAGGGCCATTGATATTATACCATTTGGTGATTACTTGTAAAGAATCTGCCATCTATAATGCATGATATCTCAATCGAATCATTAATCGACCGTACATAAGTATTCTATCGTTTAGTGAATTATTATCCTTTCACTGTACTCTACCATCTATAGTTATATAGGGATTCTAGGATCCACCTATAATGTCATAACATATAGCTCTTCTAGGTGTAGGTGCATATAATTAAAATAAGACTCCACATAATTCCAAGTCAAGTTTTGTATAAGTATCACCATTCTCATATATATCATATCGAAATATTCATATGTCTGATATTCATCAAATTTCTTAAATCATGAACATTTAAAATCCATTTCCCATATTTTACACTCATTTTTTGATCAAATCAATTTCAATAGTTATACATACATATTACTTAACCACAAAACTTCTACAATCTTAACTTATTTAAAAAGTAACCTAATTTGTTGATTTTCTTCAAACTCATATAAGAAAGTTCATAAATAAAAAGCAACAAAGAAATACGAAAGGAATAAAAGAAACCTGACATTACATTATGAAAACTTTAAAACTCTTAAAAGGAACTTAAGAGAGAATGGGGAGAGATAAGAACAACCCTAAGCACTTTTGAAACTTTTGGAATTTATTTAAGGTCGATTTAAGAGAGGTGCTTGCTTTAAAAACCTGATCCAACTACTTAAACTTATTTAAAAGGCCAAAGCAAGTAGGTGGCTACTTTAACTCTTGGTTACTAAAACAACTATAACCTACCCAAGATATCTTAGAATCTCATGATTTATAACCCGAAGTAAGTTAAACACATAAAGCTAAAACTTTTATATTTTATACTTCTTAAAAATGTTACTCTAACTATATGAAAAACACAAAAAATAGCCCCTACAACATAGTCCCAAAAAAGAGCTTACAATCTTTAAGCTTATTAACTCCAAAACGTACCCTAACTTGAGCCAATACCAATTTAACATATAAAAAAAACTTACAAAGACACCTAAACAATATATGAAACATTGAGAAACACGTAGCATATAACATGTAAAGAAGAATGACCAACTCTACAAATTAAGTATACAAAAGCCAACAATCTAAGATGTTACAATTCTTATGAGCTATGAAATTCCCATAAAAATTTCACCATTCGACTAAACATTACAAAGAGCCTAATATTTGGAATTGAATTTTAGTTGACTTTTATTTAAAGCTTAAATCTTCTTATACCTCTCCTAAAGGTGGTAGGAAATAATATGGTTCGGATCATGATATATTTCTTTAGCATTGACACAGATATAAACATCATCAAAATATTAAGTGCATTAGGAAAACCAAATGACATAGTTAATTAGTCATACGAATCCAAATTAGATTCATTGTTTCAAATTATATATCTACAAGAGCAAAATCCTTTCCTAAAATATGAAATTGATAATGCACAGGTTCATTTGTGTGATTTTATTTGAATTTTGGTTATAAAAGATAGACATAGATGGTGCAAGTAATTAAATTCACTTGACATTACACGATTATATAAGTGCTTCTGAATATACTATTATAAAAGATAGACATAGATGGTGCATATGACATATAAATATGAACCTACTATAACAAATGATTTAAGGATGCCATTCCTTATAGCACAATTCTAAGGTAGAATTGTTATTATCTTAATATCAGTATGATTTAAGAAACATTTCAACTCCCTACATAAATAAAAAAAGAGAGGCTATACATATAAATAGGAAGGTGTAAAATCATGAAAGAAATAACTGCAACCTACCTATATATGTATACAAAAATATTAAGTGCATTACTAAGACCAAATGACAAAGTTAATTAGTCATATGAATTGAAATTGGATTCATTGTTTCAAATTATACAAGCAATTGTCCTAACTGTAGTAATTATACAAATTAAAAAGTAGCATTGTAGTAATTATACAAGAACTCCCATAATTCATATGTAATCTATTTATACTTAAAATAATCTAAAACATTCATTATAAACAAAAACTAAACATTTAATGGCTAGGACAGTAGCATTGGTCAATTAATTCTATTACAAACTTGTGGTACATGTTATTAAAAGATCAATATGAGGAAACACAAATGAATAAAGTGTATTAAACCTTGATTCATTCCAAAAATACACAAAATTAAAATATATTATGAAATATTAACAAAGACATAAATACTAGTAAACTAAATATACACTATAATCTAAAAAAGAAATAATTACGACTAATAGAAAGAGGAGAAGCCAACAATCTTACTTACCAAAGAAAAATGAAGTTTTTAATCTTATGAAGCTTATTCTGTCACGTTAAAAATTTTCAACAAAAACAAATTCAATTATCAATAACCCAAGAACATCAATTTAAAATAACAAAGTAACTTTTGGAGGGAAGAATAATAGTAACTCTAACCTTTTAGATAGACAAATGAAATGATACATTTTGAAACAGAGTGGCTTTTCTAAATTAGAGACTAAATTATATGGATTAAGTTGTTATTTGAAAGGTTTGTTAGATTTAATTAAATTGATTAAGAATTGAATGCAAGTATTTGAATGCCCTTCGAGTTGATGAATAATGCAATTGAGTATATGATGGATGACCTTGATTTCTCTAATATATTTGTTTTGTTTCCTTAAAATTTTCACCTATTTAACTTAAGAGTGATTGCAGCTGATTTACTTGAGGATGAGCAAAATGTAAGATATTTAATGTGCATGAAAATTGATATTTAATGTGCATGAAAATTGACATAGTTTTAAAAGTATTTTGCTTCATTTTCATATCAAATTACCTTATTTTACTTAACTTAGATTTATTTTCATATAATTATAATAAATTTGCTATCGGATGAAATTATTTAAGAATTAGAGGCTATTTTAAGGAAAAATATGAAGAAAATTATAACTTTTGAAGGAATATGGATTGGCCCATCTATTCCTATCTATGCCCATGTGCCAACTCATATCTTATGTGGATTAAGTAAAATAAGAGACATGACCTAGAATAAGGGCTAAAAAGAGATTTTTGTGAAATTGAAGAAAATTTATTTTATAATAGGTCCTGAGCCATAGTTGTGCTAAAAATTGTATGCTAATTACGAGAGAAATAATATGATACATAATATAGGGACCCAATTTTGGTAGAAATCATGCATTAATTTTAAAAGAAATAAGATTCATGGCCTAGGGACATGGGCATGTCAAAGACTTTATCTCTTCCATAAAAGACATAGATAAATCCGTAACATAGGACATGTGTCAAAGGGTATGAAAACATATATAAATGTCAAATATCCTAATTTTTAAATAACTTTTAGAGACTATTGTTTAGACACACCATTTGCTCTATAATTTTAGGGTTAGAAATCTAAAGGTTTGAAACCCTTAAGAGATCAATTCTAAAGCTATTTTAATTACAAATTCACGATTAAGATACCAAGTCAACGTATTGATCTATTGGTAAAATAAGGATTTTTATATAGATTTATTTGTACTACATTTTCCTTATATTTGTCTATTGCTTTCATTGTTTTGACCATGATTCATAGCTAAACACCTTTATATGATAAATAATAAAAATTCTAGTTTTTTTTCTACAATTGATTCATTTTAATTTATTAATTGAGATATAATTCTGTGAATTGTTTTTTATTAATCTTAATGTATGATTTAGTTATACTAGCAACTAAATTTGATTTTAATTCACTTATGGATGCCTCAAGAGAGCTTACTTATGAATGGACAGTAGACTAGGTAATATGAGTTAAACAAGATGCTTGAGAGAGACTTATGTAATCTTTTGGTGTTAAAATGAAACCTTCTATGGATCATATAGATCTTAATGTATTTATAGGGGTGTTAGATTGGTATAAATACAGTTTAACATACTAAAAAGTAAATGGTTGTATCTCGAGAGTAGAGAGAATGTACTTTCAATATATAGAAGAACCTATTAGTCCAATTTAACATATCCATTCTAGGTTAATTAAATCATAAAATAAAAATTCATAATAAGGGAAGTAATTGCCTAAAATTTGATATTATGTGGAATTCTCTTTTGGTCAATTTTCTTACTACTTATGCTCTTATCTACCTATTTAGGTTTTATTTTATTTCATATTATTTTAATCAAAATCCATTCTTTTATTAATTTACTAGCTAGTAGTTTTAGGTTTTCTAATCCATACCATTTCCTTGAGGGATCAACTCCTACTTACTACTATATTACTTACTAATGAAAGGTACACTTGACTTTGTAATAAGTAATAGATACCTAATATGAAAATTTATAACTAGATAGAGAAAATAATGATCCATTAGTATGCACATTTACCACAAATAACAGAAAAGTATTTTTGTAAAGCGTGTAATCTTATAAACATAATAAAGAAAACTACCTACCAATGTTTATGATACTAAGGTTTGCATTAGACCTTAATATTTCACAAAAGTTCTAAATAAGTCCCTTTCCTTATCTATGATGTCATTTTTTGAAAGAAATAAAATATTTATATTTCATTGATAACCAAAAAAAAACCATCAAATGATACGAGGGTAATTACAACAAACCTAAAAAATCATATAAGGTTGCAACCTCGGTCTAGTGAGATTTAGCGTAACTTAAGCCTAAGCAATACTCATACCAAAATAAGCTCCAAAAACATCCAATTGCTTGAGGATTTGTCAAATGGAAAGAAAGTCCAGAGTCACTAGACACCCAATCTTTCTGATGTTTACTCAATGATGGGTATCTTTTATCTGTACTGATATATATGAACCTTCACCTTAGATAATATTTATTGGTACTTCACCTTTTTAGACAAATTATCAACTAAATTACAATATAATGTTCAAATCATCAATTTCGAAAGCACTATATAATGTTCAAATTCTTAACATAATCACAACATCAAGTTCAAATGCTTATCCAAATCACAACATAATATTTAAATTATCAATGAAATCATAATATAATGTTTATATCCTCAACCAAATCATAACTTGATGCTCAAACACGATTCAATTTGTTGATTCACTATCATCAACATGAGATTTCGTTAGAGTTAACTGTTTTCACTTATTTTGACAACTTATATCAAGATGTTATAATTTTGACAGAAAATCTTTTTTCTCTCAAAAGTTGCTTTCTCCTTATATCAAGATTCTATAATTTCTATCTTTAATTTTGTGTTCTTATCTCCTAACTAAAACTTTGTTTTTAAATAAGAAAATCGATGATTGTAAATCTATTACAAAAATATAATCTAACTACAACTGATGGTTATACTATAATCTAAGCATAATGCATTACAAAAATATCAATGTATGGTTTTGTACCTCAACCAATGATTAAACTTGTACCTCAACCCAGTAAAAAAACATAATCCGATGATTACCCATACAATCAAACCACAAACAAAATCCCAAATGATCAAAGTTGTACATAAAACCCACTTACCTCATCCGATTATTAAATGAAGATGCAAAAGGAAAAAGGGAAAGGAAGCATAAGAAGGAAGAAGGGGATCGAAGCACACGAAGACACAGAATGAAGACACAAAAGGGAATCAAAGCACGCGAAAGAAGAAGATGGATGCAAAAGGAAGAAGATGGAAGAAGAGAAAGGAACAGAAGCACACACAGATGACGACGGCGACAAAGAACTAGTGATAGAAGAGAAAATGAAAGAGAGGAGAAAATGAGCATCGACGAGGGGGTGGGTTTCGTGGGTAAGTTAAATGCTTAACCCAAACAACTGCGTTTGGTGTTTGTTTTTGATTTATTATAAACTTTGAAGCCGAAGCTAACAACGACATTTAGGATTTAATTTTACTTACGGAATAACTCTTCTGTCGATAAATCACCTACTAAATCCAATCCCATCGGTACACCCTGACGCTAATTTTTTCGCCAAGCATTCCCAAAAAATTCCCAAATGAAAATGGTTATTGCCGAGATAATTTCCCTTCATCTTTACCAATGGAAAATTTGTTCGTCGCTAAATGCGATTCTTTCTAACAATTTTGCCAACGGAAATTGTTTTTTCATCTCTAATTGCCCACTATATTTCTACCATTGGTAATATTCTATCGATAATTTATAATTTTCTTGTAGTGTTTATATTTCGGCATTATGTTGTGTGTGTGCTCATTTTAGCAAGAGGCTCCTTCACTTTTATAATAGGTTCCTTCTATTTTCGACTTACTGACGATTCCTTTCATTTTAACATGCGCCTTCTTTTTATTATTTCAAAAAGACTTATACTTTAGCAGGCTCTCATCATTTAACAGGCTACTATCATCTGACAGGCTCCTATTGTTTTAATTTTTAATAGGCCCCTGCCTTTATAAAAATCGAAAGTAACTTGCAAAATTTTTTTTAAATCACACACAATCTACCTCGCTCTTGCATGTGTTTACTTTATCATTTGGTATCAAAGCAAGGTTTCACATTTTTGTATTTTTTAGCACGTTAAAGATCATGACAAACAATATGAGAAGTTTTGAAGGACAGTCCGTCTCAAAGCCTCCTTACTTCAATGGAAATAACTACTCATACTAGAAAGAGAGAATGACCATATATCTCCAATTTGTAGATATCGAAGTATGGCAACAAATTAGAGTAGGAGTTACAATTCCCACTTCCGATAACATAAAAGTATAGACTGAAGCTGACAGGAGAAATGCACAACTAAACGCTAAGGCAAAACATCACCTAATATATGCGTTATCTCCAGAAGAATATAAGAAAATATCCTACTGTTCTACAGCAAAGGAAATATGGGACAAACTACAAGTCACGTTTGAAAGGACGAATGAGGAAAAGAAACATAGAATAAGTCTTTTAGTGCATTAATATGAAACTATTGGCATGAAATAAGGAGAGACTATAGATGAGTTCTTCGGATGCCTTAACAACATCATCACGAACTTAAAGAACTTAGGAAAGATATATCCTAATGATAAGCTCGTAACAAAGATTGTGAGGTCACTATCAAAGGAATGGAGACCTAAGGTGACAACTCTAGAAATGGGAAAGTATCTAGACACTATTTCACTCGACTGGCTACGAGGAAAGCTTATGATCTATGAAAATGAACTTAGACGAGACGAAGGATCCTCCTATAGAAAAGGAATGGCACTAAAAGCAACTGATGAATCAAGCAGTATGAAAGAGACATTGAGTTGTAAATATATGGAGATGAAGAATTCATCTTTATGGTCAGAAAATATACCCGCTTTTATAAAACAAGAAAGCTGGAAATAACAGGTTCCTATTAAAAGGTAGCAGCAGCAATAGTAACACACAAAACAATCAAATCTTATGCTATCACTGTAAGAAGCTTGGATACATAAGACCAGAATGTCCTCTTCTTTAAAAGGACAAGTTAGAAAATAAAAAATCCAGAAAGCAAACGATGACTACAACCTGGTTAGATGAGGATTGAAAACTTTAAAGAAGAAAAGTCAAAAGAAGTCGGCAATGTTTGCTTCATGACTGAATAAGGAGACGATGAGGTATATTATTCTAACTCTAATATTGAAGTTGATGAATTAAAAAATGCATATCATAAATTGTATGATCAGTACAAAAGGCTGACAGTGAAGTATTTCAAAGAAGTTGAGAAGTCCAAGAACAATGATGCTTCTCTGAAGAATAAGATTAAATCATTGGAATCTGCGAATGAGAATTTGGCAACTAAGAATATGTCTCTTGAGGTCGATTATAAGCAAAAAGTTTCTAAAAAGGAAGTTCTAGAAGAAAGAGTCACTAAGTTGCAAAATACACTGCTTAAAAGTGATTCAGATAAGGTAAAATAGTTAGAAAAAAAGTCGCTGCCTTAGAATTTGAAAAGGAGAAAAGTGCTATAAAGATCTTATCTCTAGAAAAAGATCTGAAAATTTTTGTTAATTGAAGGAAGAATCTTGATGCATTGCTAGGTAGTAGTAAATGCATTTTTGGTAAGGTCAGAATATGATATAACAAAAATAACAATATCGGGCCATACAAAAACTTCTTTGTTAAATCCATTAACAGCTATAGCCAAGACAACAAGAACTTGTTAAGTGGCAAAACTTATAACAACTATTATTCATCTGTTTTGTGTGATTACTATGGTAAATATGGTCACATTAGTCATTCTTGTAATTTTCGTAAAAAAAATATCTCAGATGTATGTTTGGAGACCTAAAGGTCAAAATACTAACCCAAAAGGACCTAGAAAAATTTGGGTACCTAAAATGAGATAATGCTTTTTGTCGATACGTTTCAAAGAGGAGACAAGAGAGAATCAATAGGTAGTTGATAGTTGATGTTTGAGACATATGACAGGTGAAATATCACACTTCAACTACATTGAAAGAAAGGACGGAGGTAATTTTGTCTTTGCAGACAAAAATAAATTAAGGGTCACTGGAATTAGTAAAATTCGTGATTCTGACTCTACCTCTATTGATAATGTTCTCTTTGTTGATGGTTTGGAACATAACCTATTGAGTGTGAGTCATCTATGTGACAAAGGTTACAAAGTAATTTTATATGCATCTCATTGTGAAATTGTTGATATTTATAATGATAATATTGTATTTGTTCGTCCTAGAAATCAGAATATATATTGTGCTCAACTAAAAAACTTGTCCTCACAAAGTGTTAAGTGCTTTGTCTTTCTAGAAAAGGATTCGTTTATCTGGCGCAGAAGATTTAGACATGCTAGTATGAGCATTCTATCAAAATTGTCCAAAAACGAGTTAGTAAAAGGACTACCAACCTTAAAGTTCAAAAGCATTCAAGTTTGTAAGGCTTGTTTAAAAGGTAAACAAGTCAGAAGTAGCTTTCCTCCTAAAAATATTATGTCTACTAACCAACCACTTGAATTTGTGCTTATGGAATTATTTGGTCCCACTAGGATTCAGAGTTTTGGTGGCAAACATTACGATTTTGTTCTAATAGATGATTACTCCAGATTTACATGGGTTTATTTCTTATTAAATAAGGATGATGCCTTTGAAGTATTTGAGAAGTTTTGAAAAAAATCAGATAGAAAAAGGGTACTGCATCACTTCAATTTAGAGAAATTTGGAGGAGAATTTGATAATATAAAATTTGAAGAATTCTGGGACAGCAATGGTATGACTCACAACTTCTCTTGTCTAAGGATGCCTCAGTAAAATGGAGTTGTAAAGAGAAAGAACAAAACCTTGGTTGATATGGCCAAGACTATGCTATGTGAAAGTGGACTACCTTATGGATACTGGGTAGAAGCAGTATCCACGACATGTTATGTACTAAATAGATGTATTATAAGACCTATTTTGAAAAATACCCCCTATAAGTTGTGGAAAAGAAGAAAATAAAATGTTGCTTATTTTCTAGCATTTACCTGCAAATATTTTGTGCTAAACAATGGAAAAGACAACCATGAAAGTTCGATGCAAGATCAGACGAAGCTATTTTCTTAGACTACAGTACCGCTAGTAAAGGATTCAGAGTTTACAATAAAAGAACAAAGAAGATAGAAGAATCAATACATGTGGTATTTGATGAAACACTAACTTCATCAATAGTAACTAACTCAGATGATGAAGAGCATCCTTTGATTCCTAAAAATACATTAGAGAATCAAACTACACTTATAATACCTTTATAATCACAAAATCAAGAAGGCCCCTCTAAAGCTATAATAGAGCAGGCTCTTTCATCTCAACAGAAGCCTATACAATGAACAACACCGAGAGAATGGAGAGATCTTGATACACATCAATATATTCTTAGAGATCCTTCTAAAAGTCCAAGAACAAGTTCATCGCTCAAAAACGATTTTGTGGCTCTCATCTCACAATTAGAACCAAAGCCTATTAAAGAAGTTCTTACTGATGAGAATCGGGTCTCAGCTATGAAAGACGAGCTAAGTTAGCTTGACAAGAACAAAGTATAGAATCCGGTGCCTCATCCTCAAAACAAGTCAATTATTGGAAGTTGTTGACTATTTCGAAACAAACTTGACAAAAATGATAAGATTGTAAGAAACAAAGTTAGACTTATAGCTTAAGGTTACAATTAATAGGAAAGTATTGATTTTGATGAAACTTATGCACCTGTTGCTAGATTGGAATCAATTAGAATTTTACTTGCCTTTGCATGCTATAGAAACTTCAAGTTGTTCTAAATGGATATTAAAAATGAATTCTTAAATGGCTACAACAATGAAGAAGTATTTGTCAAGTAACCCTCAGATTTTGAAGATGAAAAACATCCGAATTATGTGATGAAGTTATCTAAAGCTCTGTATGGTTTAAAGCAGGTTCCTCGAGCATGGTATGGAGGTTAAGTAACTTTCTGTTTGAGAATAACTTTGAAAGAGGAAAAGTCAATAAAACCTTATTTATTAAGAGAAAGGAGAACGATTTATTCATACTGCAAATATATGTTGATGACATATTATTTGGTGCTACTAACCCATCCTTTTGTGAAGAATTCTCAGCATTAATGCAGAGGAGTTTAAAATGAGCATGATGGGAGAATTATCACTCTTTCTCATATTACAAATCAAACAAGTAGAAAAAGGAATTTTCATTAGCTAAGAGAAATACACAAAGGAACTCATCAAGAAATATCATTTTAAGAATGTCAAACTGCTCCCATGTACACTGGTACTAAACTTGACAAAGATGAAGAAGGCAAAGCTATAGATGAGATAAAATACAGAGGAATGATTGGATCACTATTATATCTTACAAGCTTAAGACCAAACATTATACTTAGTGTGTATCTTTGCGCATGCTTTCAATCAAATCCAAAAGAAAGTCATCTTCAAGCAGTCAAAAGAATCTTTCGATATCTCCACAAAACTATGGATTTTGGACTATGGTATCCAAAAATTGATTCATTTGACATAGTGGGCTATTGTGATGTAGATTATATAGGTGATAAAGTCGATCGAAAAAACACAAGTGGTCATTATCAATTTCTTGGAGAATTTCTACTATCTTGGTCCTGCAAGAAGCAAAATTGCACAGCATTTTCGATAATTGAAGTGGAATATGTAATGCCCCATATTAGGGGTTAGAAAATTTAGGAATTTCTAGTACATCATATGCTTTGCATAAATGAGTATTCGCTGATATGTGCATACGAATTTTTTTCATATACAAATAATTGTACATGTATTCATGACATTTTTTGGGTATAATTGGTTTCTAAATGCAATTTAAATATGAATTGTGGATTATTTGCGTTAAAAATTTATTTGGAGACTATTAGTATTATTTCGAAATTTTTGGTGAATTTTAGGAAATTTCTGAAAATTTGGAGTATTTTTGGACTAGAAAAAATAAGAGACAAATAGACTAATAAAATTGTGACATTTGGTAGCCTTGCATGTTGACAAATGGCCCACATGCAAGGGATACACGTATTTTCTTGGAAAAGAGAAGGAAATTTTCGGTTGTTCTTCACCGAAAGCATGCAACACTAAACT
>JANQAP020000597.1:1098652-1109215 GCA_026874005.2 Erythroxylum coriaceum | reverse complement strand
TAATATCAAAAATAAATATTAAAACATATAAAAAAAGTCAAATAATATTATATAAATCTCAAAATAAACGTGAAGATATGTTTGTGAATATTGTAGGAATTATGTGTAAAACATAAGGGTAAAAGGAACTAAAAAATAGGCTCGTTAATTGATCTGAAAAATCTACCAAAAAAGTGCTTTTTTGAGAAGCTCCAAATTTGAGCTTCTTAAAAAGTTATATTTTAGCTACCAAAAAAGTTATATCTACTAAAAAAGTACTTTTTCATTTTACAGCTAAACACTTATTTTTCTTAAAAAAAACTTTTGCGGTAGAAAAAAGTGCTTATTCACCCTCCAAAGGCTCAACAAAACATGCAATAATTTTTATTGCAGGTAGTTCGTTTCTTTTTTTATATTTAATTGCAAGTGACAACATTCACCAATTAGCTTTACAAGAGTATTATGGTTAAAGCCTATGCAACTATATACTAAGCATGATTAACAACCAAGCGGCATATCACATATTAATTACTTATATTTCATTGTCTTAAATGCCAAACTTTATCATTAATGTCTAATTAGGTTATTGAAATTTACTATTGAAATGAATGAATAATGTTTATTGATGTTTACATAAATTTAATTATAAATAACTAATTATAAAATTAAGAAACATTCAATTATACTTAAATTGAGTTTTGTCTAGTACAAAATACTGAACTTATCAAATTTAGTTCTAATCTAACTCAAAACTCATTAGTACACGAGACTGGATGAAGATGAATTTAGTAAAGTTTTATCTTATGTAATTTCGTAATAAATTGAGTTTGGATATGAATTTTGGAGTCTTTTAGTGTATTTACTTAACTGAAATAAATTAACAACTAAATGGTATATCATATTAATTACTTATATTTTATTGTCTTAAATAAGGAAGACAATAGACCCGCCCTGCTCAGACCCAAATTTAGCTAAAAAATTTTAACAGAAGCAATTTGTGACACACTACTTGAATTGGAGTCTAATTGAGCTTAAGCGGTTCGATCTGAATTTTTTGAAAATTTAAAATTTGAAAAACTATGTCAATTTATATAAAATGAAGTCATCCTTTAAAAAAATTTCGAACTTTGAATCATGTCGGGCCAAACAATCTGGTCAAATAAGGTAATTGGTTTTTTTGTCAAGCCTAATCTTAATATTTAAATTTTATTATGAATATTTAGTTAATTTATTCAAATTTATTATAAAAAAATGAATCACGATTAATTATAGATATCTAATTTTGAAGTTAGAAAAAAAGATCCAATTATGCTTAAATTGAATTTAAGTTGAATTTCGTTTCAAAAGCTAAACTTATCAGATTTGAATTTAAATTAAGTCAAAACTCAATAAAATTTACTTTAGACTAAAAGCGAGTTAACTCACAGCCTGTGTCATATGATCACATGAGTTAAATATGACCTCAAATCATGCTAATATTGTGGTTTGACCAACGTTAAAGAGTTTTAATTTATTTGCTTATTGAAATATCAGAGTTCATATTACAACATTTGTCTTGCGTTACGAAATGAACTCTACATCATTCTTCCGATATTATATTTTACGAGTAAGTGGAATTCTGGTGATATAATTTAGTAATCAATTACTCTCATCATTTGAGATGTGAAAATGTTTCTCTTTCAATCATTCACTTAATTCAACTCTAGGATAACTAATTTTATTCATTAAGTCTCCTTGTTTGGAAGTGGGAACATATGATGCACTTGATAGCTTCTTTACCATCGAAAGCTATAACTAATGAAGTTATCAAGCAACTTCGTCGTCTTAATCAAGCACGTCACGTCACACGTAATCAACGCGTAAAGAATACGTACTAAACAAATGGAAAGAATTAAAAACATGGGTCACGTAAGGGCCACCTGCCAATTCACTAAATCCACAGCCGATGGTTACATCTAAGAATACTAATTGGTTAGCAGCCAATTATTTGGAAGATTAAAATTGATGGATATGATGGGTATGGTCCCGTGCCATTTCGCGTATGGTCCCGTGCCATTTCCTAGCTTTTTCCTTTGCATATTCTCTTGCCGGCCTTCAAATAAATCTCACAATGTCACGGTACAGGATTATAAATTAGTAATGCTCGTCTCCTGTGACAATTTGAAGCTGGGAAAAGTAATTTCCAATCTTTTACTGGATAAATTAAAAGTAGTCGATTTGTTTGGATCATACACGTATTAAGCTAGGGTGACTCAGAAATTGATTTGTCGGCTTATAAGTTCCTTGCGTTCAAACTAATTTAAAATTTACTAATTAATTTGATCATTTGATTACAACTACTAAATGTGAACAATCCATTTAAAATATGACGTGGACGCTAACGCA
Organism: Erythroxylum coriaceum; assembly: GCA_026874005.2. Taxonomy (NCBI): domain Eukaryota; kingdom Viridiplantae; phylum Streptophyta; class Magnoliopsida; order Malpighiales; family Erythroxylaceae; genus Erythroxylum; species Erythroxylum coriaceum. Next base: position 1,106,851 of record JANQAP020000597.1, on the reverse strand, counting down.
CTTAAATCTATGTTTTGTCCTCATTTACTGCACTTGAGATCCTCTGTACCCACTATGATATACCTATTCTGTTCCACTCAATCTCAGTCATATAAATGTGTGGGACCTACATGAGACCCACATGAGTCCCACATATTTTTATGGCTGAGATCGAATAGAACAGAATAGGTACATCGTAGTGGGTACAGAGGATCTGGTTCCCATTTACTGGACCTCTTTAGGTCGTCTGTTATTTGAATAATTACAGAAAACATCTTTTTGCTTATTTAAAAAATAACATAATTTTTAATTCTTAACTTAGTAGCTTAATAATGGCTATATTTTTGTCTGTCTAGAGTTACTTCTTTCTTATGGTTCAAGTTACAAAATTAATTTTTTTAATAAAATGTAAAGGGAAATTTATATATAATTAATGACCCTTTTTCAATTCTCACAAAACAAAAAACCTTCCGTATTAAAGTTTGCAGTGAAAGCTTAAGTTTATAAATTACATAAATAACTGAATTTTGCTGTATGGCTCCACTTGTCGTATTGGTGGGATTCAAAAATACCTACATTTTCCTTTTTGTCTATTTAGATTATCGTTCCATTTAATAACCTAGCTAATATTTACAAGCCGGAACTGATCCACTCGGTACTGTAATCTACACCCTTGAAAGATAATTCTGCTTGTTTTTCCTTGTCTTCGAGTATTACGTCAGTGATTGCCTTGTAAGATTCTGCTTTTCATCTTTGTTCATCTAAGGAGTGTTATAAACGATAATTGCTCGTACACAAGGCAATTTGGTGACAAGTAACAAAGTTCCTGGATCCCGCATATAAGATATTCTCTTAGGAGTCATCAATGTCACTGCACATAAAACTTCCGCTCGGAAGTAATTATAATCAGTTCCATCGTGTTTAACGTTAAAATATATTAACATAAGAACGGAGATGACAAGGGTGTATGTTGCTGTCTAGTGAAGGAATCACAGATAAACCCAAGTGTTTATTAATCCCCATATAGTCTATACCGCCTACTTTATACATAATGATCAGGTTGCGAATATCCATAAACCTCGTAAAATGGACAGAATGGTGCCATCCATGTCAGTAATTTAGGTTCCTGGAAAGATCATTAATTCTATGATAATGTTCTTGATTTTAATTATGACATGTTATTGTTTTCACTACAAAGTTTAAAAACAAAATTTTATAGTAAAATGATGTCCCATATGTTCATCCAATAAAGAATGAGCTGGTAGTTAATTTAGAGGAAGAATGCATAGAAGAAGCAAGAGCACATGAACGAGTTGACTCTAATATTTAATTTTAGATCCGCTTGGTGCCCTTTTGATTCCAACTTACTGACACGTTATATAGCCGACCAGTCTCCTTGTTCATAGTCGCTCATCTCTCTCTCTCTCTTTTAGTTACCTGCTCTACTCTCTCTTCTCTGCTCGGAAGGAAATTGAAGAAGAGTGTAAGTATCTTCAATTATCACGAAGTAAACTCTTTCTCTTTCTCTCCATCCATCTATCTACTTTTCTTTCTTTCATAGTAGGAAACAGTTGGCTGGATCTATATCTATATCATGACAATTTTCTTTTATCTTGGAAACGGTTTAATTAGTAGAACGAAGCTTTTGGAAACATATTCATTTGAAATGATCTTGTCTTTAAGGTACTCTCATGGGGTTTGGTGATTTCTTTTGTGCTTTTTGAACCAAGTGAGGAAGGTCCTTAGTGGTCAATATAAATCAATGGATAGAGAAATTAAGCCTGCTTAGCTCTTACTTTGACTTCCTCATGTTTCCTACCAGCACCACAACCAAACACCAAATGAAAATATGAAGTGCTCTTTTTCATTGTTTCCTGCCCCGTGGCACAGAGGTTTAAGTTATCTGATTTCATGATTAGTTTCGTTCTTTTATCCTCTGGAGGAAAGAAATTATGTTTTCTTGCTCTTTCCTTTCTCTTTTTCTGAAATTATAGATTCCTCAGTCCTATCTACTTTTTTGCAGAATACAAGTTGACTCAAAACATATTGGTTAATCAATAAAAAGAATTTGTAGATGGTTGCTACAATTTTCGTTGTTAATCTACGGTAGCTGGCTGTAGTTTTCTGTAGGTTGCCATATTTTCTTAATCTATCTCCATTGGTAGACTTTTCCATGGCTGTCGCGTGTCAGTCGATGAGAACGAAGTACGGCACCATTTTCCTCGATGAGTAGACTTATGACACCGTTTTTTCTTATTCTTTCAACTTCTCTCCTTGGAAAAGTCTTCAGTATGCTTATAGACGACTAAACCTACGTAACGGGTGGTCACGAAGATATTTTGTGGATATTAATTGCCTCAGAAATCTACACAAGTCTTGGTATCCTAAATTATTTCATCAGAAGGTAAATACATTATGATAAAACGATTTGACAAGTGGGTCATGGGTGTATTTTTCTCTTCAGGTTCTTGTGCGGGACGGAGTTTCTGCTTCTGCGTGGGTGGGAGTAATTAACCATGTCTAAACAAAACTCACAATTGGGAGTGCTCAGCGCACTGGATGTGGCCAAGACACAATTATATCATTTCACTGCAATTGTGATCGCTGGAATGGGTTTCTTCACAGATGCATACGATCTTTTTTGTATATCCTTGGTCACCAAATTGCTTGGCCGCATATACTACAGCCATCCCAATGGCAAAAAGCCAGGATCATTACCACCAAATGTTGCAGCTGCAGTTAATGGCGTCGCACTTTGCGGCACTCTAGCTGGTCAGCTTTTCTTTGGATGGCTTGGTGACAAATTGGGACGCAAGAAAGTTTATGGAATAACCCTTATTCTTATGGTTCTTTGCTCAGTTGCATCGGGGCTATCCTTTGGCAGTAAACCAGAAGCTGTAATAGCCACTCTTTGCTTCTTCAGGTTCTGGCTTGGTTTTGGCATTGGTGGAGATTACCCTCTATCAGCCACTATCATGTCTGAATATGCCAATAAGAAGACTCGTGGTGCGTTTATAGCTGCTGTGTTTGCCATGCAAGGATTTGGGATTTTGGCTGGTGGAATTGTGGCTCTTATTGTGTCCAGTGCATTCAATAACGCGTTCGAGGCTCCTTCATTCAATGATAACAAAGAAGCTTCACTTGTTCCTCAAGCTGACTACGTTTGGCGTATAATCCTGATGTTTGGGGCTATTCCTGCTGCTGTTACATTCTATTGGCGTATGAAAATGCCTGAAACAGCACGATACACTGCGCTAGTGGCAAAGAATGCGAAACAAGCTGCGAAAGATATGTCTAAAGTCTTGCAAGTTGATCTTGAAGCCGAAGAGGAAAGGATAGAGAAGCTAGTCGAGGATCCAAACAATTCATTTGGCCTCTTCTCCCGGGAATTCGCTAAACGCCATGGTCTTCACTTGCTGGGAACCACTACTACTTGGTTCCTCTTAGACATCGCCTTCTACAGCCAAAATCTTTTTCAGAAGGACGTCTTCACAGCAATTAATTGGATTCCTGCTGCTGGAGAGATGAATGCTATTTATGAGGTTTTCAAGATTGCAAAGGCTCAAACCCTTATAGCCCTTTGCAGTACTGTTCCAGGATATTGGTTTACAGTGTTCTTAATTGACTATATGGGAAGGTTTGCAATCCAATTGATGGGGTTCTTCTTCATGACGGTGTTCATGTTTGCACTGGCCATTCCTTATCACCACTGGACCTTAAAGCCAAACAGAATTGGTTTTGTCATTATGTACTCGTTAACATTTTTCTTCGCTAATTTCGGACCAAACGCGACTACATTTGTTGTACCAGCAGAGATTTTCCCAGCCAGATTGAGATCGACATGCCACGGAATATCAGCAGCAGCAGGGAAAGCAGGTGCCATAGTTGGTGCATTTGGTTTCTTATATGCTTCTCAACCAACAGGCTCCTCCAAGGCCGAGAATGGCTATGGTCCTGGTATTGGTATCAAGAACTCGCTAATTGCTCTTGGTGTTGTTAATTTCCTTGGTATGGTTTTCACTCTGCTGGTGCCCGAGTCAAAGGGCAAATCGCTGGAAGAGTTGTCAGGTGAAAATGATGAGGAGATGAAGCCTCCTGCTGCTAGGACTGCTCCAGCAGGATTTTAACCGAATTCTAGGACATCATCAAACTTCTCTGATGATTCCAAATTGTGGGTTTGCTACATATTTTATTACTGTTTGATTGATGCAATAACGTAGATACTCGCTTCTCTGCTTTAATTTGAGCCCGGTTATGTGAGTGGTCGATATATCCTGTAATCCTCTTCGGTTCTCCAAGATATTCATATTTAGCGTGTATTTCTTCTGAAAAGTGAAGCTCTATGTACTCTCCTCTGTTCTTCTTTTCATATATAAAAAGGATCACCTTGCCAGTTTGATTCCTAAAAAATTTAGGGGGCATTTTATAAGTATCTCAAATTTAAGGAAAAAGAGAAAGGCAAAAGTTTTTAAGCTGCTAAAATGTGGAATTTTTCTCCAAATTAACAAAAAGTAAATTTTTTATTATTGAAGACTAATCAAAATTCTATCCACTTTTTAAGATTATTTAGTCTTAAATTTCACTAATATTAAATACGTATTCAATTGTTTGAATGTTGACTTAAATATTGTAATATTAATTTTAGATAATTGTTTAAATAATAATAATATTTAGAACAAAAACCACAAAGCATCATTAAAAATTAATTATTACTTGATAAATTTACTAAATGTAGACGAATTGATTATGCATGGCTAATCAAACAAGTATAAATTTGAACATGAATCATGAATTTTTTATTAAATTGTCATATTAATGTTTGTACATGAGAATGAGAAGACATTCAAAATCAAAGATGTTTTATCATAATTTTTATTTTTATTACTAATAACTTATTATTAGGCTTGGCATTGGGAGACAATTTATGTTTGAGTTCGGTCGGTCCGATTCGGTGCAATCCAAGTCTGATTTTTCACCTTTAAATTTGAAAACGATATCGTTTCCTTGTTTTACTTGACATTTTCGAATTTCAAGTCAGACGAGACCAAACAGCCTCAACTTGAGACTGATTTAAAACTCAAATTAAAAAAAAAAAATCTAACCTGATTTGAAGTCCATTTAACTCAAGCTGAGTATGTTATGTTGACTTCGAGTGAGGTTGAGGTGTAGCAAACAAAAATTGTTATTCTTACTTATTACTTCCAGTCAATCAAATTAAAAACTAATTTTAAATTATTAAAATTTCCTTAAAAAGAGATTTGGAAATTCAAGAAGAATATTTTATAATAAGTTTGTTCTTAGATGATTTAATAAATATTTACTCTTATACTTATTGTTTAACAAATAAACGAAAAATATTCTCATTATTTTAAAAATATTTAAATATTTTTAGTTAAACTAATTAATAGTCTTATTTGAACAAGAATAGTTTAATTAATATATGACACATCTGAAGCATTTTACTTGAAAGATATATTATTTGTCTCTTAACCAGATTAAGAAAGTATTGAATGTGATTTAATGTTCTTAAACCTCATAAATTTAGATGGTTCTGATCTTTGACAATGGAATAGAGATACATACCTTTTATCATTATAATTTCTATTCATCCCTTTACCAACTTAATTCAATAACTGTTCAACAGTAATCTTTAAATCTTTTTAAAATATCGGTATATCTCAGGTTACATAACTAATCAAGGCAGACTTAAAAGGAGATTGTGCACATTTCGAGTAAAGATACTCAACTAAAAAGTTTGCTGAGACAGAAGAGCAAATAGTGAAATTTCCAACTTATCCCCTAGATTATTAATTGGCATGTATGATGTATCACTCGGAGAAGATCACGTGAAAATTTACGTTTCAAGAGAAAAGAAAGAACAAAAAAGTAATACAACTGATTGAACTTTGAAGTGGAATCTTATAAAGCATAAACTACAATGAATGAGTGATCTCGGACATAAACATGTAAGAAACGTACTGAACCAGTTAGTTCATAAATTACCGCACCAAAATTAACATGGGAATCTTCCCTGGAGAACCCGAAATATTATCTAATTGAAATCAAAATCTCACATAAAACCAACAAAAATAATAGTAAACTACCGGATGGTTTAGTTTTACTTCTTGGTTTTTTTTTTGTAATTTTTTTATTTTTGTTCAGATGTTAATATTAATGTAATTGTAATTATATTTTTATCACCGATAATAATTACATATTTTAAAACTTAAATATAAATTTTTTTAGTTAAATGAATTTATTTTAATCTCTTATATAATATTTATTAATAAAATTATTTTAGTTTATTAAATAAATAATTTAAATTTAACTTTTTATTTATAAATTAATTTGTATTTCAAATGTTAAAGATATTTTAAATTTAATTACATTTATTAGCAATTATTTAACTTAATTTAATTACAAAAAATAAATAAAATTATTAAGTAAAATTAAATTATTTATATTTTATTAATAATTAAATTTAATTATTTAAATATATAATATTAAATTACATTGTTCATAATTCTTATTACAAATTAATGTATTAAATAATTAAGTAACATATATTTAGTTGATATTATGAAAAAATGAAAACAAAAACTAAATTTTTATGCATTTATAATTTTTGAAAATGAAGAAACCAAAAATTATAACAATCAATTTGAAAATAAAAGTAAAAAAACTAAAAATAAAAATAGAAACATGAGGGTGCTATCTCTTTTCTATTATAACAAGCATGCTTACATTTTTTCCTCGAATTGGGTTTCACTCTGATACGCTGTCTCTTCGGCATTTTAGTGTCTTTCAAGATAAAGCGCAAAAGGACGTCCGTGTCCTTGCTGTCTCCGTCAGCTGATAGGGTCAAGGTACGTACGTCGTTGCTTGTTATCATTTCTGGGAATTTGTTTTTCTTGTTTGTTGGGATCAATTTCTACGTAGATTCGGGTTCCTTTTCGAAGCGCAGGGGTGAGCGGTTAATTTTCAAGGGGAAAATCTTTTCCTGACGATACCTAAGGTACTCTAATTTTTAGCTAGACATCTCAATCTTCTATTGTTTCAGTCGACGCCATGGCAAAGGAGCAATAGGAAGCTCTTAATGCTCTTGATGTGGCCGAAACAAAATGGGTCCACTTCACGGCCATGGGTATGTATAGCTAAAATGGGCTTTTTCCACTGTGCCTATGATCTCTTTTGTATCTCTTTCGTCACGAAATTGCAAGGCCTCCAATACTAGTACTAGGAAGGTTTAGGGAAACCTGGAAGCTTACGCTCCCATGTGTCATATGTTAGAATTAAGGTTTACATTTACCGAGCTTGATGATAGTTATATAATATTTTAAAATTTAAATTAAATTTATTTCTTTATATATAACACATAATTTTTAAAAAGAAATAAAATTATAAGACAATTGTTTGTTTTTTTGGGGAACTTTCTTTATAAACCTATATAAATAGAAATGATTTCATAACACTTGAAAGAATCTTACTAATTCGAATAATAACTTTTATCTTAACTTCTAAGTATTGAAAATTTCAGCAAAAATGATATCTAATTCGTTAAATTTAAAGTCAACTCAAAATCAAATTAAGTTACACACTTTTCATCCCTCTCTTGCACGTGCATGCTTTATCATCTTGTGCTGTTAGTGGTGTTGCATCCTGTGGTACTCTTGCAGGCCAGCTCTTCTTTGGTTGGCTTGGTGACAAATTGGACGGAAAGAATGTGTACGGTAATACGTTAATGCTTATTTTCCTTTGTTCAGTTGCGTTTAGGACTCGCTTTTGGCAAGGGTGCAGCTACTGTTATGTACAACTCTTCGCTTCTTCCGATTCTGGCTTGGTTTTGGCATTGGTGGTGACTCTGCTGCAATCATGTCTCACTAAGAAGAGTCGTGGAGCTTTCATTCAAGCATGGGTTGATAAAACTAACGGAGGTAGGACAGAAGTTTTAATCCTTTTTTGCCTCAACATTTATTGAACAGTTGATGGCTTTATATAACAATGTTTTAAAAATTGGACCGGTAATTAAACCAGAGAAGTAACTGATTCAAGAGTTAATGGTTCAATCGAAATTTAATCGTGATCGAACCGGTGACTAATAAATATATAAAATTTTATTTTATATATTATATATATAAGATATTTTTTAAACATACTTTTTAATTATTTATCTAACTTAAACCTTCAAACTTCAAAACATACAAGTTTTTTTTTTAAGTT
>JANQAP020000597.1:1086621-1098552 GCA_026874005.2 Erythroxylum coriaceum | reverse complement strand
TCACCGGTTCAGTGGTTTTTATCAGTTCGACCGTAAAATGAACGGGTCAATCACTCACAAAAAATAAGGGCTAAATCGGACAGTTTCATACTCCGGTTCACCAGTTTACCGGTCCAACCGACCGGTTCGGTCCGGTTTTCAAAACACTGTTATATAGGCACGCTTACAGACAAAAGGAGAATAAGAAACATAGCGAAGCATCTAGAATGACAAGGTATTAATGAGTATCACAAAGCGTTGGACTCCGAGCAGAAAAAGGCGGGGCCTTGTCCTGCTTAGCTGGTGGGTCCCAGATAAAAAATGAGAAGAGTATCCTTCGTCGTTTGTGTAAAAGCCAGAAGAGTCTCCTTCCTCATTTGTCACTCACCTTCGTCATCTGTGTAAAAGCTAGAAGAGTCTCCTTATCTGTGAGTGTCGCAGCTCTGCGTAAATCTTCATGGGAGGACGATGAAGCTTCTGCTCCTGGTGTGTGCTCTTTTGACAAGGGTTTGGAATATTGACTGGTGGGATAGTTGCCATTGTAGTTTCTGCTGCTTTGAAGGCCAAGTTTCCTGCTCCTACTTGCCAGGATGATCCAACACGCTCTAACTGTGCCTCAAGCTTGATTATGTTTGGAGAATTATTTTGATGTTTGGTGCAATCCCAGCTGTTATTACTTGTTACGTGCGCATGAAAATGCCAGAAACTGCCCGCTAATCAGCTAAACAACCTTGGTTACTAAGGATGGTAAAAAGGCTGCATCGGACATGACACAAGTGCCTTAGGTCGACTTAGAACAGGAGAAAGTTGATCATTTGACAAAGCAAGGAAACAGGAAATGATTTTGGTGCATTTAGTCCTCAATTCGCTGGTCGCCGTGGACTTCACTTGCTTGAAACCACTACCACTTGGTTCTTCCTGGACATTACATTCCACAGCCAAAACCTGTTTCAAAAAAGATATTTTCGGTGCTAAATTGGTAGGATTCCAATTTCCAAATTTCAAAACCCCAAATGCCCTTGAAGAGGCTTATAAGATTGATAGAGCACAAACTATCAATGCTCTGTACAGCACTAGTTGTTGCGTTGATTGACAGGATGGGAACGTTTAACATCCTGCTGACGGGATTCTTCTTGATGTCATGAGTATTCACGTTTGCTCTGGCTATGGAAGCATCATGACATGAATAATTAATGTATATGTTCTGTGTGTGGGTTTTGTTATAGTTCCACAGATTATAACTGCAAAAACTACCGGACCTTAATTCTTCTCTTACCCGCAGTCACCATCAATTAGCTTCTGAGTTGCACCGTGACAAACAAGCCACATGGGGTGGCGGAAGTTTTGTCCAATCTCACATGCACATACTTTTCAGTGCCAAGACAACGGCAACCTCACCCACCCCAACTTTTTAAATTTGAGCTTACTTACTACATCAACGTGATTTTTCAGTTAAAGAAGCAAGATAGGCCCCTGCGAATGTGCTTGGATTATTTGGTGCTCATCCAGAACAAACATTTTATTCCTCTTGCTACAAGAAGATTTTATGACCAGACTGACTGTGGAACATGCTTTTCATTAAAGTTAGATCTCAATTATGGTTAAAGGCAAGATCAGATCACCGAAAGTGACAAACCAAAAGAATTTATGTAATTCATCTCATTATTGATGATTATATAGTAAAAAAGCCTTATCTTAATTTCATAAAAAGAAATACTTTCACATAACAATTCTTTAAAAATATCGTAATAGATATACTTTAATATTATTTCTAATATTATTAAAGTATTTTCTTTCTTCCGCGATATTGTTTCTTAAATTTAAATGAATTTATTTCATAGTTATTTGAATTAGACACTAATTAAAAGTTAATATACTGAATTTGTATAAACATATCACATTTATGCTTAGATATTTTTTTGTTTTTAAACTTTTAAATTGAAAATTTTATATATTGTACCATAAAAATTGAAGATTTCATCAAGTAACTTCATAAATTTTAACTTTAACAAAACTCGTATATTTCTCTTCATTAATTTACCAAATTTAGCATTTATATAAATTTATATTTTTAGATAAATTATTGTCATTTTCAAGTTAATTTATTTAGAACATTTTATAATGTACTTAGTGTAATTTAAATATGATGTTATTGCATTTTTATATGCATTAGTTAGCAATGTGAACAAATAATTTAAAACATTCAGGGCTATTGACATCTTAAAAAACTTTTTAAGGGTCAAATTGTACATGAATTACATTCTAAAGATTTATTCAACTATTTTACCATTTTGATCCTAATTTAAATCAACGGAATACAAGTCCAAAATTAACATTTATTTATTAACACAAAATACACAATCTATTTTGAATCTTTAAAATCAAGAATGGAAGACTTATTTAAGATAATATTCTAGTATCATTTGAGGTAATGCATTACTTGAAGAGGAAGATTAATGGAAATACTGACTTTACGGCTGCAAAATTGGACATGAGTAAGGCCTATGATAGACTTGAATGGCCCTATCTGAAAGCGGTAATGGTGAGAATAGGTTTCTCTGATCGTTGGATTCATTCAGTGACCAAGTATATTACTACAGTTCGGTATACTATTACTCATGGTGGTAATGAGTTTGATCCTGTTGTTCCTTTTAGAGGTATTCGTAAGGAGTATTTGATATCGTCTTATCTGGTTATTTTGTGTGCTGAGCGGTTGTCTGCGATTATTAGGCAGTATGAGATGCGGGGGCGGATTCATGGTTGTAAGGTGGCGAGGGGGGTTCCTAGTATTTCGCATATGTTCTTTGCAGATGACAACTATTTGTTTTGTAAAGCTACAGAGGTGGAGGCTTCTCACTTGTTGGATTTGCTTCATGTGTTTGAGAGGGCTTTAGGGCAGAAGATAAATTATAACAAGTTTTCTTTATTTTTTAGTACCAATGTGGCCAGTCATAAACGGATAGCAATTTGTAATGTGTTGGGAGTTGGTGAGACGACTGATGATAGTACTGATCTAGGACTTCCAAACATAATGGGGAGGAATAAATCAATTATCTTGGGGTTTTTGAAGGATCGTATAAGGAAGAGAATTCAAAGCTGAGATGGGCGTCTCCTTTCGCGCGCAGTGAAGGAAATTTTAATTAAAATTGTTGTTCAATCATTGTCTTCTTATGCTATGGGAGTTTTCTTATTACCGAAAGGGATGTGTGAAGATATTGAGCATATGATGACTGCCTTTGGTGGCGTTCTTCTTCTAATAACAAGAGGATAAGTTGGATGTGTTGAGATAGAATGACACTTATAAAGGGATCGGGTGGCATGGGATTTCGAGATTTGAGGGATTTTAATCTTGCTCTCTTAGGCAAGCAAGGTTGGCGATTGCTTACTATTGTTGAGAGTTTGGTTGGTCGAATTTATAAAACAAGATATTATCCTAACGACTCAGTTCTTAACGTTGAATTGGGGTCTAATCCAAATTATGTATGACGGAGTATTTAGGAGGCGTTGCAGGTGGTTCGGATGGGATGTAGGGGGAGTGGTGTTCAGATTTGCAATGAGTCTTGGTTACCTCAGGAGATTGATCCTTATGTTATGACTCATAACCAGCCTCTTGAAGGAGCCTTCGTGCAACAACTGATGGTCCCAAAGAGAAGAGAGTGGGATCATGATTTGGTGTGTAATCTGTTTAAGGCTAGAGATACTAATCTAATATTGAGTATCCCTCTGAGTAACTCAGCTATAAGGGACAAGTGGTATTGGTTTAAGGAACAGTCTGGTATGTATTCAGTCTAGAGTGCCTATAAATTATTGCAGGAAATAAAGGGCAATAGGAGGGAAGAGAACAACTCTGGATTTTGGCGAAAGCTCTGGAATTTGAAGATCCCACCTAAGTAAAAAAAAAATTTTGTGGTATGCATGTACAAGTTGTGTCTCCACTCGTATGCAGCTTGTTTCAAAGTACGTTGAGGTTAGTCTGGATTGTCCTTTTTGTATATATTCTTCTGAAACTATTATGCATTGTATTGTCAATTGTTCTTTCTCGAACAATATTTGGCAAAAGGTTTGGAGAGGTAGAGGGACGGGTGTGTGGGGTGATTGTATTGATTGGTTAGAGGACCTATTTAAGCGTGACTCACAGAAGGTAATTGAGGAAGCTTGTATGATTTGCTGGCAGATTTGGAAAGCTAGGAATGATTTAGTTTGGCAACAACTTCTACTTCTATTGATTCGATCATCTCATCGACAAGTATTGACCTTGGACAATGGCAGAAAGCTCAAGAAAATTCACTGGAATCTTCAGTGGGGTTGTCGGGTGACAATATGGGAAAGGAGTTGTGGTGTAGATCAGAAGTTAATCAAGTCAAGGTGAATGTAGATAGTGATGTGTTCGAAGCTGAGAAGCAGTTTGGTTTTGGCTTTGCTGCAAGGGATCACGCAAGAACTTTATTGGAGGCACGACGTGTCTGTATGGTGGGATGGTTTGCTCCTCAAGCTATTGAAGCTATTAGAGTGAAGGAGGTGCTTAGCTGGTTGAAAGAAAAAACTTGGGATAGTGTGCTTGTGGAGATTGACTGTTTGGTGGTTGTTAAAGCGTTAAACAACGCTCCTCATATGTTATCTCCTTTTGGCAGTGTGATCAATGATTGTAAGGACTTATTAGCATCTTTACCTCATGTCTCTGTGGTGTTTGTTATCACTATCTTGCTAGAGCATCTTATTTACACTCTGATCGTATCTTTTTTAAGAATCCTATTTCTCTTGAATTTTTTTCTCTGCTTTGTAAGGATATTTCAATTATTGAAGTTTTCCTAAAAAAAAAAGAATGGTTTCCGCGGCATCGGTATTTGATTAATTTGTTAATTTATCTACTTCACATATTAAATATTTTCTTTATGAAATTATTATTAACCTATATATATATATATATGCTTATCTTACTTATTATTATTATTATTGAATTGAATTTTATTTATATTTTATATATTTTCATTTATATTTTTAATATATTTTAATTTAATTTTTATGGGTAATTTTTTTATTTATTAGGGGCAATAAATGTTGTTGTCATTTTTCTTTTCGGTAGTTATGTTTTTTCTTAATGGTAAAGTAATGGTAATACATGTGAAACTCACTTGCGCTAAATTAAATACAAAGAAAAGTACGGAGATCTTTATCTTTTTTTGATTTACTAATGAAGTAGGGGTGGGGGCATATCACTTGGCGAACCTTCGCTTTTTTACACTTGACGAACTTTTTTTTTTCCCGAAAAGAACACTTGGCGGACGAACTTTCAAGCAAGGAAGAGAGCAAACAAACGCGGGGTCCACCAGCCATTTTCCAGCTCTAAATGGCTTTGGAACGCGTATGCATCATCGTACTGTACGGTCTTCTGTGAGGTAGTCGCTAGTGCGTTGGAAGTTGGAAACATTGGTGGGGTGGGCTGGTCTCACAAGGATCGTACGGATCTTATTTTTTGATTCTAATCCGTTGGATTCCTTTGACAGTCTTAAGTCTTTCACTAGTTACGACGTCGCATCCTTGTGTTGAAGATTTGCCTAAAAATGAAAAACCAATGCGGCAATACCTCACTCCTAATTTCTTATTTATTTAAATATATATTACGATTTTAAAAAATAATAATTGTGTATTTAAAAACTAATAAATTACAATTATTTTTATATAGTTTTGAAAATTAAATTACATTTTTTATAAATAATCACAATATGACTCAAAAGACCACGTGGAACCATCCTTATCACTTTTAAATATTAACAAAGACAAAATTTCAATTAAATCGTCTTAAATTTAAAAATATGAATACTTAATTAAATGAAATTATCACTTTAAAACTTTTAGTTATTTGGATTTTTCTCCTATTTATCAATTTCTTCTTTGGCATTGGCTTAGGAATGGTTTAATCTATCGGTATCATCGAAGAAAAGACAAGCAGAAAATACTGGCGCAACTGGCAAAATGGAATCACCATCACAGGTGATTCGCATACATTGAGACAAAATTCTACAAACAAGTAAAAGAAAGCATCCTCTTGGCCAAAAACACAAAAGCAGTTGAAAGGATAGCATCAGATACGCTTCCTTGATTCACTACTGTATGTACACTAGTACACAGTATACAAAAATATGTACTATAACGGACGCTATGCAGATTCCTCCAATTTTCTTCAGGTTTGTTGCGCAACAGTCAACACAAGTTTGATTTCTCAACCATTCACCATCCATGGATGTCCTGCAAAAACCCACAAACCAAATCATAAGCAAAAAGGACCCAACTCATACAATAATTTAGTTAACTGAAGTTAATAAAAAGTAAGACGCTTACTTAGTACTTGTTCGGCAGATAATCTCCCTGAAACATCCTTACAGAGCATCCTTCTTAGCAGATCCTTCGCACCGGAGGACACCGACTTAAAAACCCTTGGTGGAAATCTCAAGTTCCCTCTAAGCACGGCTTCGAAAATCTCCACCGCCGTCTCCCCGTGGAACGGCGGGAATCCGGCCAACATAATATACAAGACCACCCCCGCACTCCAGACGTCTACCTTCTCGCCGTACTCTCTTCCGGCGAGAATCTCCGGCGCCACGTAGTAAGGCGTCCCCACCACGCCGGTGATCGTATCGCCCTCCAAAACCACCTCCGCAGACCCGAAATCGGCAAGCTTCACCGAATTCCTAGAATCGAACAGAATGTTGTCGGGTTTCACATCCCTGTGGACGACCCCGTGCTTGTGGCAGTGAGAGAGCGCCTTCATCAACTGGGTAAACACCACTCGGGCCTCCACCTCGTTGAAAGTCTTGGCGATGATTCGGCTGTGGAGATCTTCGTTGGGGCAGAGCTCAATGATCATGTGGAGATGGGTGGGGTCTTCGTAGAGATTGAACAGTTGGATGATGTTGGGGTGAGGGGATAACAGATGGAGAATCTTAGGCTCTACGAGAAGGCACTGAGCGTCCAGAGAGTCGCCGGAGGTGAGGCTTTTGTCGATGGACTTGACGGCGAATTTGTGGCCGGTGGAGTTAGAGATGCATCGGGAAACGACGCCGAATCTGCCCCGGCCAATCTCTTCACAAATCTCGTAGTCTCTGTTTAGTGCTTCGCTCATGGAAAAAGATTGTTTTCGAGTAATCCTGCGTTTTTAGGTTAGTTAACAAGCAAGAGTCTTTTATGTTTTGAGGACAGGCGTTAAGGAATTTGTTGCAGAATATTCGGTGATATGGATTCTAGCAGTATATGTTTGACAGGTAATGGAAATCTGACGGCTGGAGGCAACTGTAAAACCATAAGCCGTCGGATTCTTCGGGGATTTGAAATTACCGAGAGTGCCCTTGTATACGGAAATCATTATTTTTGCATTGATGATAAACTTTGGATATTGGATATAAATTGTGCAGATTGGCCTCAATCAAAGGGAGGTTTATATTCTAAAAGACGTTTTGGGCAATGATTAGACCCCATGACTATTAAAGTCATAGTATAACTTGGATCACATTAATTGGTTTATTTTAAGTAGTTATAGGTGTTATTCAATAATTTATACCTATGTAATAGACCTTACATGACATGTAATTATCTTCTTTCAATTTATATGATATGACGTGGATAAGATTCTAAAATATTTTTTTATATCAGTTAAATTTTTAATAATTATTTTTTAAATGCTCGTTAAAATGAAAAATGGAATCTTTTATCATCCTTGTTGTGAGAACAAGGTTGAATTGGAAGGGTAACCTGTCCCTTTCGGAAACAAATCTTGTTGACTGCTAGTGCGTAGCCTTAATGCATGCAAATTAACAAGTGGATTTCTTATCTAATACGGCACCGCTCACCCAATGGAACTAGAACGAGTATAAGTGAGGACAAGGGTGGACAGAAAAAGGAGTTTGTCTTGGCACAGTGGAATGTACACGGAGGCTTTTGCTTTACAATGGCTTTTGGGGGACGCAAATGGGTTATTTGCCGGGTTGGGTGGTTTCATCTGATGGAAAAGTGTGTGTATGCTACGGAATAATACGAACAGTTGTAAGGTACAAAACAAAAAGGACACATCACGGAACCAAAATGTTGTATACATGTTTAGCTCTTTGCTAGGTCCAAAGGGTGCTTTTCACGCTTGGACATTTCACCAGATCTTTGTGATAAGCAAAGGGAAGGGGAAGCAAAAGATCTGACTGCCTGCTTGGTTTAAAAAATGGAATATATAAGGAATAAAATGGTGATTATGAGGAATATAAAAGATAAAGAATAGAATAAAATAGGTATTATTTTGTTTGATTCAAAGAATTTTTATACCAGTATTTAGTTTGAAAATATAAACTTAAAATAATAAATGAATAACTAACAAAAAAACCACAATATCTTATTATTATTATTGTTATTATTATTATTGTTGTTGTTGTCGTTGTTATTGTTATATTTATTATTATATTTATTATTTTTAAATTTCTTACTATTATAAATTTTATTTTTTTATTAATAAATTTTATTTTTATTATTAATAAATTCCTTATTATTATAAAAATAATTAAATTTATTAATTAAATTTATTTTTATTATTAAATTTATTATTCTTATTAATTATATTATTCTTATTATTAATAATAGTAATTATTATTAATTTTCTACTTATTATTATTCTTATTATTATTAATTTTATTAGTTTTATTTATTATTATTAATTCCTTATTATTATTAATTTTCTTCTTAATTTTATTATTATTCTTATTATTCTTTTTATTATTAATTTTCTACTTAGTTTTAAAAATTGTTAAAATAAAATTAATAATATTAAGAATAATAGTAAGTAGCAAATTAATAAGAATAATAAAATTAACAATAATAATAAAATTCATAATAATAAGAAGAAAAATAATAATAATAAGGAATTTAATAATTAATATTACTAAATATAATTAATAAAATTAATATTAATAAGAATAATAGTAAGTAGACAATTAATAATAATAATAATTAATAATAATAAGAATAATAAATTTAACTAACGTTTAGAAAAAGTTATTCCGCGAGTTTTTGCAAACTAAACAATGGAATGATTAATAACAAGGAATAAGTAGGTAATAGAATTTCTATTACCCCCAACCAAACAGCCTATGAGTGATGATTTCTCTATTCAACTAAGAGGAGTACAACAGCGATTGGAAGATTCACACTGCTCAATTGAATAAAAAATGGATCAATTGCTATCGGCAATTCAACAACTAACTAACAGCAAAGGTTCCAATGAAGTAGAAGAGGATTCAACCTCAACTGCTAATTCCAAAGGTTTATTACCATCCCCTGGAGCTGGGCCATCACAGGCCAACCCTAACCCCACCATTGCAATGAACCAATGAAGACAAGCTATAACACACCACCCCATAGAGCATATGCTTGAATATACTGATGAATATTCGAGAACATACTCTACGAGGATAGCACGTTAAGACAATCAATCAACTTATTGCAAAATTTTCAAGCATCAAACACATTTTCAGCAAACCAATGTTCAATTTGGCTCATTTTATTTATAAACAAGTCCAGTCATAAATGTCATTACATTTCAGAATTCTCACATACATTGTACAACAATTGAGAAATACAATTTAGATACAAAATCACTGAAGACATGTGCAGGTACAACTGATTCCGACCACTAACTCTTGTCCGATTGCAGTGACTATACTCCAATTAGGCTAATTGGATATCCCTTGAATCCTGAAAATCAACGATACAATTTTGGTGAGTTTTGCGAACTCAGTAAGTGAACCAGCATCAATGTGCTCACTCATATCAAATTACAAAGACAATTCACATTCCAAATTCACAAACAAAACATATCATCACATATTGAACATCACTTCACATATCATCATATTTCATCAAATACAATTGTGTACACTATTTCACATTTCTAATTCAGAACAGTTCCAATAATTCATTTCAAACATTTATATAATTTATATCAATTTGTATATGCAATGCACATGCGACTTCACTTTCATTGTTACTTTATTGTGACCGATCACTTTTTTAACTATCCTGTATCTATTGTGGATACCGGGCTCATTGATAACTGTCCCGTACCTATTGTGGATATATGGCTCATTATAATACTGAGCTTGTGACTCTTTATGCGCATTTATAAGCTTTAAGCTTTTTTTCTTGAGTCACTCCGGTCACAAATCTTTTATCTGATCATGCATAATAATGTGATGCATCAAATCACAAAATATGCAATCAATCACTTTCATTCATCATTTATAGTCACTTTATCTCAGTCTGGCATTCAATGTTTTATTTCTTTCAAATTCCCATTTAATTATGAAACACTTCCAATGCAATCTCAATTATCAAACTCCTCATACCATCAATGTCCAGAATTATAACGTTCACATAATTATCAGTTCAATAATTGAAATTTAAGCAGATACAATCAATCCTAGTGAGAAACATTTAGGTTGAATCACAGTAAGCTCCAGATAGCCATTGCCTCGATGAATCGGCAACGTCTGGATGCTGACGTTTGACTTGAGCGTCTAAATCATGTAATACACAC
Organism: Erythroxylum coriaceum; assembly: GCA_026874005.2. Taxonomy (NCBI): domain Eukaryota; kingdom Viridiplantae; phylum Streptophyta; class Magnoliopsida; order Malpighiales; family Erythroxylaceae; genus Erythroxylum; species Erythroxylum coriaceum. The sequence continues at coordinate 1,088,003 of JANQAP020000597.1, read as the reverse complement.
ATTTTACACATTACTAAGTTGCTCAATCATATTAATATTTAATCACACACACACACACACACACACACACACACACATATATATATATATGTCATATACAATGCATGCTCAATTGCTTATTCTGAGTATGTATCCTTAAACACGAGTCATGATCATTGAAACATTTTCACTTGTATATGTCTAGTTTTCACTTAGGCTATACCTCAAGAACACTTGATTATTCTAAGTTCATCAATCATTCATTCACCAATCTTTTTTCTAGCATTTTATAATCACACAATATCCAATTTCTCATTCATTCATACCTAATACCCCTTCATTCCTATAACACTCATAAATTTCCAGATTTTATGCATTGTTATCAACCATTCATTCCTTAAGTTATAACCTCAATTAACCAACTAAACATACCAAACACTTTATCAACTTATTCAACCTCAAATTAAGTTCATTTCAAGCCTCATTTAAGTCTAAATGCACCATAGGAAAGTATCTTATCATTAGTTGGTTCAAACATCATACAAAACAGAAATTATCAATCTAGAACTAGGCTCACGGTCGTGGGGGACCTTGTCATGATCATGACAAAAGGAAAGTAAAACTACTTCATTTCATGCTAGTCTAGCTTCCATATTGGTTATATTAAATCTCACAAAAATCTACTCATTTGTTTCATTACCATTCACTTCATACCACCATACGTGTAGTCATAATTTTTACAAATTTGAAAACACTTAATTAACACCTATCTTTAGCATGAATTCATCATCAATTATACTTCAAATCCCAACTAAAATCATCCATATAACAACTCATAAACTATTATTGATCATTTATACAAAAACAGAACATGAATGTATACATCTCTTCACTAATGTTCCAGCACACATCATATGCCATTAACACCTTCACTCTATCTCTAAACTATCTTCATAAATGTTTCATTTAATCAAGCCATGAAGAACAAGATCTTACTTACTTGTTTAACTCCAAAGCCTCTTCAAATCTCCAAGTAAACCTAGCCCCTCCACTTACACGATCATCACCATTTTAAGGAGGAATAGAGTTGTCAAATGGGACGGGCCGGGCCCATGGGCCCGTCAACGATTTTTGGCCTAGTTTGACCAGCCCATGGGTCGGGCCACGGACCAAGTATATATGGCTCGCGGGCTGGGCCACGGACCGAGGGTGGACAGGCGCGGGCCACGGGGCGGCCCGATCCGTGGCCCGTGGCCCGCCCACCACAAAATTTTTTTTAATTATTTATTAAAATAATTAATAAATAATTTAAGTAAGTTAAAAATTTGTAATTAATGTAGTTCATAATTTTAACAATAACTTTTAACTTGTTAACTTATTAACTTTTCATATAAATTTCTAAT
>JANQAP020000597.1:1014509-1025642 GCA_026874005.2 Erythroxylum coriaceum | reverse complement strand
TTAAAGTTTCTACAATCCTCCAGCACTTTCAATTTCTTTTTCACTATGCAAGGTAATGGAACTGATATTCTGCCTAGGATTGATAGTAGGCTGGGAGGGCAATTTTCCTTGATTCTGTGTAGCGGCCAGTTGACTAATTTGCTCTCTCAGCTCTTGAAAATTTTTATTATTCGGAGCCTGAAATTGTGCTGAATCAATTTGAAACTGAACCAAACTCTGCAGTTGTGTATTGGTCATCAATTGAGTCGTAGTCCACTGTGACATAAGATCCTCCAAGGTAGAAATTCGGTCACTATAGTTAGGCCTCAGATGCTACTGCTGTTGTTGTTGTTGACGTTGATGCTGTCTCAGATTTGGATGATCCCTCCATCCTGGGTTGTAAGTATTCGAATAGGGACCATATTTTCTCTGAGACTGATAATTATCATTGATTGCATTGACGTCAGCTTCCACAGTATCATCTTGCAGAGTCAGGCAAGCATCAGTAAAATGGCCCTGAAATCCACAGATATGGCAAATAGGGACTTGTGATCCTTTGGTTACAGCATTTGCATTGACACTATTAGCATTGGAAGAACTAGTAATTTATGTTTCTAGCAATTCAGCAATCTTTTCAAATCTACTTTCGAGTTTAGTACTACTTACTTCATAGACATCGCGAGTGTGTGTCTCTGAACAATACCCAAACTGCTGAAGATTTACAACCATTGTTGCAATTAAGTTTCTGGCTTCCTGAGGCATCTTATTCACTATGGCTCCCCCACTAGCAGGATCAAGAATTTTCCTATCATTCAGTAACATCCCATTATAGAAGTACTGAATAAGGAGCTGCTCTGTAATTCCATACTGAGGACAACTTGTGCAAAGCTTCTTGAATCTCTCATAATATTCATACATATTTTCTGTATCTTTTTGTCTGATGCCACAAATCTCTCTGCTTAAACTAGTAACTCTGGAAGCTGGGAAGTATTTTTCTAAAAATAACCGCGCCATATCAAGCCATGTATCCACTGTCCCATGTGGAAGATAATACAACCAGTCTCTAGCTGCACCCTCTAGAGAAAAAAAGGAAAGCACGCAGTTTCAACTGATCCTCTGTTATGCCTCTCGGTTTGAATCTAGAATAGACCACATGAAAATCCTTGAGATGTCTGTTCGGGTCATCAGAAGGTAACCCATAAAATTTTGACAAAGCTTGAATCAACCCAGCCTTCAACTTAAGCCCATCATCTATAGCCTGATACTGTATACATAGAGGTTGATCCTCTACTGGTGGTGCAAGCATATCCCTTAAAGTTACAGAAGCTCAATTTCTGGCTGGTTGCGCAGGTGGAATAGGTTGCTGATTTGCCACCTCTGCTTCTTCAAAATCTTCCAATAACTCGGTCTCAAAGACAGGCAACTTCTCAGTTTGGTCAGGCAAGACTTGTGCAAAAGTAGAACCTTGTCTTTTGCGCAGTTTAGTAGCTTTCTTGAGTTGTTTTGCGATCTTCTCTATCTCCGGATCAAACAATAAATCACCTGTAGAAACATAATGCCACATGCAAACAACTAGAAAAAATGATTACAAAACACAAACAAACAAAAACTTAAACACTAGTCCCCAATAATGGCGCTAAAATTTGATGGCGTGTCAAACTAGCAAAAATAAATTCCTACTCTAGAACACTTAAATGAGCAAAGTGGTGAATTAGGTCGAACTATAGAGACCAGTGTAGCAATTGTTTATTTGTGTGGAAATAATAAAAATAAACAGAATTGATTTAGGAATGATTAATCTTAGAACACGAAGTCACGCAGAAGGCAATTAAAAATAAAAACTGAAAATAATATCAAGAAAGACCTAGCCAAGGTACCCCTCCGTTCGATATTGTAATCCGATCATAGACTCGAAAACATAAATTCAGTTCATTCTTATGGGCAAACTTATAGCAGACAGTGAACAACACATATCAACCAATCCATTCTTAATTATTTGATAACCCCGAGTAAAGCTCCACAAATTATTACCCTAACCAATTAGTTCCTAAGTTTTCTAAGTTTTAATTCTCATTGTTTTCTAATTTCCTAGAATGAGGCTATTTATAATCTAGGTTTACTTTTTACAATAAGCAAAATAAGACCCAAGAAAATATGAAAATAAGGCTCCAGTGGGCTACATAATAACTTGACTTCGTCCAGCATAGGGGGTTGTGTCATTCGGGCCTAAATTCTAAGGTAATTAATCTGAAATTAACAAGTAGCAATCTGCCAGCGTCATGGAACCTTCAACATGGTCATGTTGAAATTCTGTCCAGTTCCAAATTAGCCAATTTCACTCTAAATCGCATCACTTTAGTATTTCATCACCTAGAACCTACAAAGACATGAATTACCAGATAAACACAAGCAAAACTTCACATAAACATATCAAAAGAACATAAAATACACACAAATAACATGCACAAAATGCAAGTTATCAGTCCTCACAAGGATTGGTTCAGTACTTATGAGACTTTTGATTCTAGTGTTATTTTGATGGGTAATAACACCCAATGTAGTGTTGCTGGAATTGGTACAGTTCCGACTAAGGCCGAAGATGGTATTGTCTAGAAGTTCACAATAGTCCGTCATATTCCTGACTTGAAATGTAACCTGATTTCTTTGGTCACTCTTAAGTCTCTTGGGTGTAAGTTTTCGGCCAAAGGTGGAGTTTTGAAAGTGTCCAAAGGTACTCATACTTTGTTGAAAAGTACAAGACATGGCAATCTATATTTCTTATAGGGTACTATTATGACATGCTTAGCATCTGTTTCTACAACCTTATCTGATGATGATAACACTCGTTTATGGCATATGCGGTCACATAAGTGAGAAAGGTATGAAGCTTCTGAGTAAAAGAGGTCTCTTTGGTGACAAAGGTACTGATAATTTAGAGTTACGTCAACATTGTGTCTTCAGGAAACAGAAGCAAGTTAGTTTCTCCACTTACAACACACCGTATTAAGGGCATCCTTGACTACATTCATTCTGATCTTTGGGGTCTTTTTATGGTTCAATTTTATATTGGAGGCTGTTATATGATGACCCTCATTGATGACTTCTTGCGTAAGGTTTAGGTTTATTTTCTTCGTTACGAGAATGAAGCCTTTCCCATCTTTAAGAAGTGGAAAGAACTTATTGAGGACTAGACAGTTAGAACAATCAAGAAGCTCAGAACTAACAGAGGTTTAGAGTTCTGTGAGTCAGATTTCACTGAGTTCTTTGAACAACATGGCATTGGCAGGAACAAGACATTGGTCAGGAAGCTCCAATAGAATGAGGTTGCAGAACGTATAAACAGAATTATTATTGAGAGGGCTCGGTGTATACTCTCTAGTGCTGGACTGTGGCATCGTCGCGAGTTTTAGTGTGAAGCTACTTCTACAGCTTGTTATCTTATCAATCAATCTTCTCACTCCGTCATCAATTTCAAGATCCCAAAAGAAGAATGGTTAAGTAATCCTATTGACTACTCATTATTAGAGTATTTAAATGTCCTATTTATGCCCATATTAATGATAGGAAGTTAGCTCCTAGAGCTGTTAAATGAATTTTTGTTGGTTATGATTCTTAGTCTAAGGGACATCGTATATGGTCTTGATTCTAAGAAGATTTTTTTGAAGTAGACATGTTATTTTTGATGAAAATGCAATGTTATCTTTTAGGAAAGATTCTTCTGTTTCTTCTTCTAGTATAGGTGATCAGTAGGGTGCCAGTGAGAAGGTGGAGTTGGAAGTGGGAAACAAAACTTATGATGTGACTTCTTCCTCTTCCTCAGTCCTGCAATCTAGCAATGGTAGTCATGTTGATGAATGATCATGAGGTTTGGTTATGTGTAGGTTTTAATTATTAATCCTTAATAATCTGCAAGCACACGGTTCATTAGCGTAATACCAAAAGTGTCAATCCCATGAGAAGAGAGTTAATCTAATCCTAAATTCTAAGGCCAGAAATAATAACAGAAATTCAAGTTGTGTGAAACTAATACGAGAATTTAATTTAATCAACCAATTTAAGAATTAAACATAAAAATATTGATTACCAAGGAATTTGCAACACACCCAAGAATTAACTGAAAGAAATTACAAATTGAGAGAAAGAGAATTTTACCTATCCTTAATGCTAAACTAACTGATTATGAATTATTGGATTATTGGCTCTAGATTATCCTAGGGTTGATTACTCTCTCTCAAGTTATAACCATTAACCCTAAATCAAAAACTCTAATCGGATTATGGAATTTGCAATCTCTCAATTCATAACCTATCCAAAACCCTAATTAGTGAGTTCTCCAATAAACTATCAGAAACTTATACAAGATCTCTCTTCGCATAAATTCTCGATCTAATTCAATTCTTGTTTTTATTAAATCACCTAACTCTTGTTAGTCCAATTTAATCATTTTTCATTCAATTTACCCTCTCAGTTTATTATCATATTATGCAATCACAGAGTCAACCACAAGAAAATCCAATAAACATATAACAATTAGATTTTCATTAATTCAAGAATAAAGGTGAGTTTAGAACATCCTCAGATCATATCATTAATTGTTTAATATAATTCTATACAATAATAAAACTGAAAATAAACAAGAAATACAATCTAAATGGATGATGGGAGGCAGCCACGTCGGGAAACCTCCTAATCCAAAAGTACGTTTAGTCAACTTCTTCTCCTCTTCTCTCTTCCTTCTTCTCTTCCTCTATCTCTCGATGATTTCTCTTTAGGGTTTCTTAAGGTGGCTGATGGAAAAGTTCCCTCTCTGCCTCTTCTATTATTCTTTAAATATCCTCTTGTGTTTTGGGTAACTCTAGGATTTTTTCGAAGTCCAAATGGTCTAAAAATTCCCTCAAAACTTAACTTTCTTGAGTGTTTGTGCATTTGCCTGACACAGGCCATAATTATTGGGATATTTCCTGGGCTTTTGTTAGGCCAAATTTGATGCTTTTGTTATGATCATGGCTTGACATGCCACGATCGTGGGCCGTTGTTTCAACCCAAATGTCTCTGAAACTTCTCCGTTCTTTGATGTTGACTCTAAAACACTGGTAAACACATCAAGGCACCTTAAAAGCTTCATATTTAAGCTCAAATATTTGTACTAATCCATAAAACACTTAAAACATAAATAATTAATAAACTAACACAATTCTAACATAAACACATACTAAATCATTAAATTAATGGCTAAACACATATCAAACTATTCCTTAAAATATGATGCAATTTACACTTATCAATTTCTCCACACTTAGATGTTTGCTTGTCCTCAAGTAAACAAAACAATAAACACACAAAATCACAAAGCACACAATGCAGTAATGAGATAATGACTTCAACTTCATGAAATAAATTTAACTTTAAACACAATCATTCAAGTTGTTCCAAATCATTAATATGCAAAATCTGCTTCTAGGAACTCTGGACTAAATATACATATTAATCAAGACCCAAATGTCAAGTTATTCATCCTTTTTAATTGTACATGCACATTAATAATTATTTGGTCATTCAAACTTTGTAACTACTCCTAAGTACGTTTTCATAAAAAATCAAGCTACTTATAATTCAGTAGCTTTTATTAGAAACCAAATTTTTTTATTTATTAACTTTTTGTAGACATGGACCTAGTCTTTTACATGGAGGCAAACATTGGTGATGAATGTCGATCCTGTTACTTCACTAAGTCATGTTTTTATTAATTTGCTTGGTTGGAAAATCATTGTAGCCTTTTGACACGAAGGCACATATTTGTGATGTGTGTTGATCCGATGACTCGGCTACATTATGTTCTCAACTGGCTACTAGCTCTATTCATAACTCGAAGGCCAGCGGAATAGTTATTTATTTAAAATTTACAAACACACTTTTTTTATTTAATGCCTAACTTATTGCTTTAGCTACTCATTTTCATGAAAAAAATACTAGCAAAGCTACTTTAGTCGAAAGATCTAAAACTATGAATGAATGTGTGAACTTATAGGGTGATAACCTAACACTAAATCCTAATTAACTTGCATATTTAGCCAAAGAACTTAGATTACTAATTTTGTGAGCTAATGACTCTTCACAACCTAATAGATTATGTTTAAAATTAAATCGATTTCATTCCATCTAAGCCATTGACACATTTACACAATTCACAATATACAACCTAAACAAATTATCATATAATATGCGAAATTCACACTTAAAGCAAAACACATAATCCTCCCCACAGTTAAATAACACATTGTCCTTAATGTGAGAAGGAGACAAACAAACACACATGGAAGGAAGAAATATAACATAAAATAAAACAAAAATAAAAATAAAGACTAAATTTAAAAGAAAAGGGGGTAAAAACAAAGCCTCACGATGATGGAGGCGGGGATGGTGTCAAAGGTGGAAGTTGAATGCCTTAAGCCTCAAAATATCGATGAATTTGACGTATATCCTTGCTTTGATGTCATTGTGTGTGGGCCGTCTCCTTCATCTTTTTAGAGTTCTCCCCAAGTGTATATGTAATTACCTTGGTGTTGGCAGAGATTGTATTGAGCACTTTCTTCTAACCAAGTTCTTCTGTGTCTTCTTCCTTTTCAGACTCCTCACTAGTTGAGTCCTCTTTTGCCTGCTGAGGCATCACTGTGCTAAAACTTGCCCTTATCTTCATATGAGTCTTTTGGTTGATGTCCCAGAGGTTAGGACTTTAGGATTTCAGTAAGCCACAAATGGTGGTGATTTAAAAAATTTGAAAGGTAGACGGTTAAACCACTATAATCCACGCTATAATACTCAACAATGATGGAAACCAAATACCCCATACCTAAATTGTTGCTCCTCTTACGTAGAGTTACAACAATAGCAATAAGAACATGTGTGGAGGTGCATACTAGGATGCTGTGATCCATGCACCACAATAGAAAAAGTTCCTTTTTGAGTACTTGTTGGTTTCTGATTTGTCGAAAATCATTTGACACATGAATTTATGCAATAACAAGTGCTCATAGGTTCTATGATGTTGTAGGCATTCTTATCATCAAATCACCCTAAACCAGTGAGTTCATTCCAATAGCGAGAAGCACAAAAATCATCGTGCTGATCAATAATGGAAGATTTGGAGAACCCCCCACAAATATCACACATGATTTCAATGTTTAACTTATAAGTTCTTCCCCGCAACCTAAACCATATTTCCTTAGGGTTACTATGTTCGAAATGAAGGGAAGTGAAGAATTCGAGAGTGAGCTCATGGTAGACAGGATATTGGAAGTGTATAAACTTAGCCCACTGAATTCTTTCTACTAGATTCTCTATGCTATCTCGCAATTCTAGCCTATCAAGTGTATCAAAATCAAAATACTTCAGGACTACTATTTGTTTAACATTAAGGGATTGGAAATAAATACCTTCCTCCTCTGTGTAGATTGGAAAGGTGCTCTGAAATTCGCCATCCTATTCCTTCGCCCTCGTCTCAAGACTTGATTTCGTTCTACTTATTGATTACGCTTCACTGACTACTTAATATGCGATATACTGGATTGCAAATAGGTGGAAGTTGGAATAAAGTGGAAATTTTAGAATTTGGTTAGAGAGAAGTCAGAGTGTTTGGAGGTTGTAACTTAGAGAAATAAAGTAAAAATGAAAGTGAGTGAAAAAATGAAATGTGAAATGAATATACAGGTGAAGGAAGGGTAAAATCGTAAAAATTTTAGCTTAAAATTGCATGGACAGTTTAAGATCATGCCTTGTAATATTTTCACCAATTTTTGATTTTTTTCTTCTTTTGTCCTTCTACGCATTCCCAAGATCACTTCCTACTCTTTATAACTTTTTTTCCTCCTTTTTTTCTTACTTGCTCGATCATCTAACTCATGTTAAAGTACTATGCCTTCCCAACCTTATCTGGAAACGTAATAACCTAACTACAAAATTCGAACTATCTAAAAGTCAAAGGACATAACATAGAATTAACAATCTATGGGTTGCCTCCCATGCAGTGCTTCTTTAAACGTCAGTAGCTCGACGCTTTTCTTATATTTAAGGTGGTTTAAATGAATCGTGTAATGGTAACATAATCATAAATTTTACCATTTGTCCATGAGCTACTATTCCCCAGGTTCCACCTTCCTTTTACTTCACCTTCCTTTGCTTTCTCCTCTACAATCGTTTCTTTCTAAATGCATTTTCAGGATCCTCAATATCTTCCCATTGTTCTCGAGGTTCGATTTCTTTGATGTTAGCTGGAAGTAAAGGAGAACTATTGTCATGCTTTAACATGGTTAAGGTTACTTTATGCTTTCCGACCCTTATAGTTAGTTCACCCCCATCAACGTCAATTATTGAGTGAGTTGTAACTAAGAATGGTCGTCCAACGACCATAGGGGTTTTCACATCTTCTATAATATCCAATACAAAGAAGTATGTGGGGAAGGTAAATATATCTATCTATACTTACATATCCTTAATAATACCCTGTAGCCGATGAATTGTTCTATCCGCTATCTTCACTAGCATCGTAGTGGGTTCTAACTCTTCTAACCCCAAATTTTGACTAAAGGTATAAGGCATCATATTAATACTTGCTCCCAAATATGCGAATGCCGTATCTATTTTAACTCCATTGATACTGTAAGGAATGTAAAAATCTCCTGGGTCCTGTTTCTTCTATGCTATATTAGGGTTTTCTTTTGCTATACGCTCTTTAACCTTCTTCTTGATTGATTCCCTTAGTGTGAGCCTCATTTGTAGATGTTCCATTATGTCCTCAACATTGTTTAATTCAACCTCTTTAGAATTCATTGTCATGTTACTTTAAATTGACTTCTGTTGAGCTAGAATAGGATACGAAAATTCAGGTCAATATTCCTCAATTGGTTTAATTACGAGCTCACTTGGAAGAAATTCCATTGTTGCTAGTCCTTCTCTATTGTCTCCATCTTCTTTCGTGTGTTCGAATTTCATTTGTTTGATTAATGGCCATGATCCATTCCTTTGGGTTAGATTCAGTGTTACTTAGAAGGGTTCCTACATTTTGAGTTGAAATTGCCTCTGCTAGTTGACCTACTTAGACCTCTAAATTGTGTATTGAAGAGGCGTGGTTCTTAGTGAGTTACTCAAACTTGCTTTCAAGCCTTCTATATGCATCCTTCATGCCTCCAATTTTATCTAAAATACTATCCAACTTGGATTTTATTGAGCTCGGTTTATCTTGTGGATACCTGGTTGTCTTTGGGGTCCGAACTGTCCTTCAGTATTGTTCGTTTACAAGAAGTTAGGGTGATTCTTCCACCCAAGTTGTATGTGTTAGAGTAGGGATTGTTTTCCCCTCCTCATCCATATTGAGTTCACATATAATTAACTTGCTCTAGATCATTGTCCTTCATCAAGAAACAGTTCATCGTATCATGGTCCATCTATCCATAGAGTTTACACTTTAGTTACATGGCTCTTACTGAAGCTAAGGATAAAGCCTTCATGTTGTTGAGCTACTAAGTTAAGTTGTCAATTTCAACCGACATCTTTGTCATTTGATCAACAGTTATAACTCCTTTTTGTTCTCAGAAGGTAGTGGTTTGTCTACTATACTCCTTCATCCGTAAGCAATTATTACTCGCCATCTCCTTTATCAGCTCTTCTACTTCATATATCATCTTTCTCATCAGTGATCCTCCTAAAGCTGCATCAATCGTGCCTCTCATATGTGGGGTTACTATTAGGTTTGCCACGCATGCATGCATTACATGCATGAGATTGCAGCAAAAGTGTCAAAATCTAGATTCTTACCATATGACAACCCGAAAAAGCCAGAATCACACATGCATGCATAGACATATATAAAAGAACATGAAATATAAAACTTTTTACATTTTGTTTCTCCTCCTTTCTTGTTTCTTCTCCTTGTTTGCGTTGTTGCAAACACCGAACCCTTCTTTGGCCACCCAAGATCATGCAAAGGTGGAAGATGAAATAATGTGTAAAGGTGTTAGAACTCCAAACTTAATGAATTCAAGTACATGTTCAAATGGAAGATAGATCAAGGTTATCTTGCATGCATGTAGATTTATACAACAATTGCATAAATTGCCTAAAGATAACTTAAGAACTCTTATCTCTCTCTCTAGAACTCTTCTAGAGCCATTTCTCTCTTACTTGAGTGTGTTAGAAATGGTAAAAGCTTCTCTACATAAGTGAAGAACTCACTTATGTATCATATGTCGAGGCTTTGGTCATGAGCCTATTTTAAAACAACCATACACACTTTGTTTTTCATCCGATCTTTTATGTGTGTGACCCATTAGGTTCATGGTTATTTTAGGCACTTGAATTAGTTCTTAATTCGAGCAAATTATGAATGATTTCATGCCACTTAGATTAAATCTTAATTCAAGCAAATTATGAAGGGTTTCATGAGACCAATTTACCGGAATATAAGTGGATTAACACAATAACTTTTTAATAGTTAATTATCCAACCTGCGAACCTTTCCATAGACAATTGCCTTACAATTCATCATTTCACCATACTATACCCCACTTAGTTCGGAGTATGGACTATGTGTCAACTCTTACTAGACTGACTAAGTCACATCTAGTCCAAGTGATATTAGTTCTTGTGCTGAGATGTCATTACTCTATGTGTCATTGAATACTCTCTTTATGACACATAACTGCACTAGCCAGAGACTCCTGAGTAATGACCCTGACAAGAGGCTGTTGGTATCATCTCCTTCAATTAGGAGTGGTAAATCCTTTATTGGCTATCCAATTACCTTTGAATACCAATAGCTGTACCCAACCTTAAAAGTGACCTCGTCTTGAGGTAACAAGGAATGATGTCAAAGCATAGGATCAGTATCCAAGATATCCTTGATTGCCTCAAGTCTAAGGATATTTGCACCATTGTTATGATGAGATTAATCATTGACATTCGATAGATGATCCATATGATAATCTCATTGAGGGTCGTCCGATGTACTTATTACTCTTAGTAAGCATCCATATGTTAACTTTAAACTTCTCATGCTTACAATTTGTAAGATCCACTGCTTGAGCAAATCAAGGAGTATAACATGTGCTAGTCTGTCTGGATTAATAATGCCCTGTCTTATTAATCCTATGACTAGGGATT
>JANQAP020000597.1:998542-1010431 GCA_026874005.2 Erythroxylum coriaceum | reverse complement strand
AGACTGAGTGAGTTCTAGATTCTGGATGTACCTATCATATATGTCATCACAAGGATTGGTTCAGTACTTATGAGCCTTTTGACTCTAGTGTTGTTTTTATGGGTAATAACACCCAATGCAATGTTACAGGAATCAGTACAGTTCAAATTAAGGCTAATGATGGTACTGTCTGGAAGTTCACAGAGGTCCGTCATATTCTTGCCTTGAAATGTAACTTGATTTCTTTGGGCACTCTTGAGTCTTTTGGGTGCAAGTTTTCGGCCGAAGGCGGAGTTTCAAGAGTGTATAGAGGTGCTTGTACTTTGTTGAAACCAGACATGGCAATCTATATTTATTGCAGGGTATTATTGTGACAGGTTCAACAGTTGTTTCTACAACCTTACGTGATGATGATAACACTAGTTTGTGGCATATACGCTTGGATCACATAAGTGAGAAAAGTATGAAGCTTCTGAGCAAAAGAGGTCTCCTTGGTGAAGTAAATTGGAGTTCTATGAACATTGACACCGTACTAAGGGCATCCTTGACTATATTCATTCTGATCTTTGGGGTCCTTCTAAGGTTCAATCTTATAGTGGATGTTGTTATATGATGACCCTCATTGATGACTTCTCATGCAAGGTTTAGGTTTATTGTCTTTGTCACAAGAATGAAGCATTTCTCACCTTCAAGAAGTGGAAAGTACTTACTGAGAACCAAACAGGTAGAAAAATCAAGAAGCTCAGAACTAATAGAGGTTTAGAGTTCTGTGAGTCAGATTTCACTGAGTTCTGCGAACAACACGACATTGATAGACACAAGACATTGGTTAGGAAGCCCCAATAGAATGGGGTTGCAGAACGTATAAATAGAACTATTATTAAGAAGGCTCAGTGTATACTCTCTAATGCTGGACTGTGAAATCGTCGTGAGCTTTGGTGTGAAACTGCTTTTACAGATTGTTACCTTGTCAATCTATCTCCTTACTCCTCTATTGATCCCCTCACTCCTCCATCAATCCTAGAAGAAGAATGGTCAGTTAATCCTATTGATTACTCCATTCTTAGAGTATTCAGATGTCCTGTTTATGCCTATGTTAATGATGGGAAGTTAGCTTTTAGAGTTGTTAAATGCATTTTCCTTGGTTATGATTCTGAATCTAAGGGATATCATATGTAGTGTCCTGATTCTAAGATGACTATTTTGAGTAAAGATGTTGCTTTTAATGAAAATGCAATGTTATCTTCTGGGAAAGATTCTTATATTTCTTCTTCTGGTACAGGTGATCAGTAGGGTGCCAATGAGAAAGTGGAGTTGGAAGTGGGAACCAAAACTTATGATGTGACTCCTTCCTTTTCCTCAGTCCCGCGGTCTAGCAGTGATAGTCATGTTGATGAACATGATCATGGTACCACTAGTCCTGTCCAGCCACAGCGTGACAATTATTCTATTACTCGCGATAGACCAAGGAGGAAAATTTGAAAACCCGCTAGACTCATTAAAGAAGATGTCAATATGGTCGCTTATGCTCTGGCAGTTATAGAAGAAATTCCTGTCGGTGTTAAACCTTAATCTTACTCTGAGGCTATTTCTTATCCTAATTCTTAACAATGGTTTGTGGCAATGAACAAAGAGGTCTAAAGTCTTTATAAGAATGAAACTTGGGACTTGGTTGAGCTTCCTAAAAGTCATCGTGCATTGACTTGTAATTGGATCTACAAATGGAAAGAGCGTATACCTAGGGTTGAAGATGCAAGATGGAAAGCACGACTTGTTGTTCGAGGTTGTGATAAAAAGGAAGGTATTGGATTTAATAAAGTATTCTCTTATGTCATTCGCCATACCTCCATTCGATTTCTTCTTGCCTTAGTTGCTCTGTTAGATTTAGAGTTGGAGCAACTTGATGTTAAAAAAACTTTTCTTCATGGCAAGCTAGAAGAAGAGATCTACATGAAGTAACCTGAGGTTTTTGTTGTTCTGGGTGAGGAGCAGTGTGTTTTCCGTTTGAAAAGATCAGTATATGGCCTTAAACAAGCTCCCAGGTAATGGTCTAAAACGTTTGACTCCTTCTTAATCGAGCAAGGCTACATAAGGAGCAAACATGATAATTGTGTTTATTTTAGACAGTTTGAAGATGATTCCTTCATTTACTTATTGTTATATGTTGATGACATGTTGATAGCTTCCGAGAATAATTGGTTGACCAACAAGTTGAAATCTCAACTTAGTAGCAAGTTTGAGATGAAAGATCTTGGTGCAGCAAAGAAGATTTTGGGCATGGAGATTCATATGGATGATAGGTTGGTAAGTTGTACCTCTCTCAAAAGATGTACATTGAAAAAGTTCTCGACAGGTTCAACATTATTTGCAAACCAGTTTTTACCCGTTTAGCTGCTCACTTTAAATTGTCTTCTAAAATTTGCCCGAAAATAGAGGAAGAGATTGAGTGCATGTCACACGTCCCCTATTCTAGGGCAGTTGGCAGTCTCATGTATGTCATGGTTTGTACTAGGCTTGATCTAGCATATGTCCTTACCATGGTGAGTAGGTATATGCACAATCATAGTAAGAGTCATTGGAGTGCTATCAAGTGGATCCTTCATTATTTGAAGGGAACTTCTAATTTGGGCTTGGTATTTGATAGAAACAAAGTTACATCTAATGATGTTGTTGGGTTTGCTGATTCTAACTACGGTGGTGACTTCAATCGACGAAAGTTTCTCTCCAGCTACATCTTCACTTTGTGTTATGGTGTTATTAGTTGGAAGGCATCGTTGCAACCCATTTTCACCTTATCTACTATAGACGTAGAATATGTTGCAGCTATGAAGGTGTGAAGGAGGCTACATGGTTACGTGGTGTTGTTCTTCAGCTTGGTGTTGCACAAGGTACTATTGTTGTGTATTTAGATAGCTAGAGTGCTATTCATCTTACCAAGAATGATGCTTATCATTCAAAGATCAAGCACATCAGTGCCAAGTATCACTATATCAGATATATGATCGACGCAGGTGAAATTGTTGTGAATAAAGTTCACACATCAGAGAATCCTACAGATATGCTTACTAAGCCACTTCTTATCGCTAAGTTCACACATTGTTTGGACATAGTGGCGGTCTACAACAATTGATTGCCCTTTGGGTCTTATATGACGGCAGGGAGTATTATTGAATTTAAGTCAAGGTGGAGATTGTTGGAATAGTGCCTCAAATGTTTTGGGCCAAAGAACAGTTTACTACATGACCTGGCCCTGTTATTTGACAAGCCCTTGTCAGTTACGTGGCATTAAAGTCGGTTATTTTAGGCTAGGTTATTTTTTAGATACAATTGATATAAATCAACCCCTTTTTTTCTCTACAACAGCTCCAAGAGAGTTTTTAGGCTCATCAAACTTCCACAATATAAGAGAGAGGATTTGTAAGTGAAGTTATTTTGTTTTTCCTCCCCATCAGCTAACTAAGGGATTTGTACTCTCTTTATTATTTGATAGTGAAATTTGCCCCTTGTTGTCTTGTGGATTTTTCTCTTAGCATTTATGTTTTCCACGTAAAATATTGTGTCATCTGTTTATTTTTCTTCTTTGTACTCTCCGATTGATTTGATCTTGATTGCTTCCGCTAGTATAATCTCTAACAATTTATACCATTTGTTTTTATGTTTCATCTATAAATGAGTCTTGCTTTGCCTCTATTATCGACTAATTAGAATATCAGGTATGATTTTATTGTTCATCTATATTGGTCTCTAATTGTAGCATTTGAATATATTGTAATAAAAAGAGATGTCTTTATTCTCTACCTTTTTTCTTTTTTCTTAAATTCAACTAAGACGGGGAAGGAATAAAAATTAGTTTATAGGTTTTATGACTCAATTGGTTGTCTGTCATATCTTCTGCTCTTTTCAATCTGTATAAATTGATTCTCCATATGATACTAAGAGCTACATCTTAATTTGCGTACTTCTAAATATAGTTGTTCCTTTCTTTTGACCTTATAGCATGCATTTGAGAACTCTAGTTACAGTCTATATTTGTTGTTCTAGAGGACTCTATATCTTGAAAAAGTCTTAAATCAAATGACCTAATTAGTTAGTAGATATGAACTCTGAACATTTGTTTTCTAATTCCTGAAAAATGTTAATTTACTAAAATTAGCTTAAAACAGCTTAAAATAATTTTAGTTGTAAAATTTCATCCAGGGCTTCATGCTTTTACCAATTCCCGTCCCGTGAGACCTAGAATGAAAGCAAGAGTTACTAAACTAGACTTGGTTAAAGAAAGCAAAACAATAATGATTCGTGTAATTTACAATTTGAAGATAATGATATACTTGGTTTAGTCAAATGGCTATAACTAGTTAGAAACTATGTAAACCCATAAATATTATACGAAAACAAAAAGTTGCAACATAAAAAACAGAATGGTGGATAGAAACGAAAGAGACCTGGTTATAATTAATCAACTATAAGAGTAGATTAGAAGCTTTCAACTTCTAGTAAATGGTTATTTATGTTTATAAAAATGAAATACAAAAAATTAACCAAGTCAATCAAGGAAAAACTGCATAGTTTAATCTTGCCCTTGGCGTGTCAACGCCAGGCCTCTTCTAGCTGCGTTTATTTGAATCTGTATGTAATCTTTCATAATCCACATTTAATGTAAGTTGGTACGTAACCAACTTTTAATAAGCTCTCCTCAAGGCATTCTACATTATCACAATTCTTATTGCATCTCAGAGTATACGCATTATTCGAGTATTGCTGACTACATATATACACAAATTAACAATAATTATACAAAAAAGAACTTGCTTGACTCAATACACAAACAATAATTATACAAAAAAAGGACTTGATTGACTCAATACTAAAAGTTTGCTTCACTAAATATTAAAAAATTTGCAAGGCCAAAAGACTTTCTAGAACGAAAATCTAATATATACCGAAACTTGCTTTGAAAAGTTTATGAATCTTTTCAAGAGTTTTTAGGATGGAAGTTACTTAGTAGGGGTGTAGAAAGAACAATTCAACGCATAATGATGATTGTATTAAGAAGGAAAGTAAGTATGATAAGCAAGAGTTTACAACCCGTCAAAGGTGCTCGATAAATCAATAGAAGCAGTTGGCATTAATTAGGCAGGAGAACTTCCCTTAATTGTCGTTGCAACTTTGAACACTCGTAAACTTGTAAGGAGTCTTTTGGATTTTATTCTACACTATCACAAGCATATTCTTAAATTTGAAAATATAGTATATTGTATGCTTTTAAATTTCTATTTTTGCCAAGTTATACAACTATTTGAGCAAATTAAGCTAATTTTATATTCTCAACACTCAAATTAAAACTTAATTTATGTTTACTTTAAAACATTGTCACTGTTTATTTCGGAGACCGACTTGATATATCAGATATTAGCCTAAAGTTTAAAACTCAATAAAAGCAAATTCTTAAAATGATATTATTTTTTAAAATTAAATTTACCTAAAATTTAATTAAATTTTAGATTTTCCAAACTTATAAATATTTAATTGAGTTTTAAACTGTGCATAAATATGACTATTAAACCAAGCCCACAGTTATTGACGCCGGTTGTTTTGATCCGTGTCACCAGATGATTTACCATCTTTTTCAAAGTCAACACTCAACCGGCTCCTCTCTCTTCTCTTCATCCAAAAAGACTATTGCCCTTGGTAACCATCTGTCCACCAGGAATCAATCAGCATGCACAAACAAAATGAAGACCGGCCAATCTTCACTGCCTTTTTCTATTTTTAAGAATCATAGTTATTACGTAACCAGTTCCGGTTTATGCCAACTCCAAGAGAGAATCGCCAAAATTGATTCTTACAATTAACAAACTTTGGGTCCCTCCATTTCTAAATTGTCTAGGTACCAACAACATTAGAATGCAAAAACCTGACAGGAATGGACAATGTATACCACAAATGCATATTCACTTCTTTAATTTTTCAGTATCATTTGACGTCTGTTCTAGGAAATATAGCTAGGGTTATCATGTCGTTGCGTGGCGAAAGACGTATCTGCCTTTTTTTTGTTTTTGGTGCAATGCCGAATGATACAAGCTGTAATATTATGTGGTTTGGTGTATGTTACAGAATAAGACTCCATATATGTGTCTAAAAATTTCTTCTTCAATTGTTTGTGAAAATCGCTGCAACAATATGTTTAAGCTGTGGCAGAGACAAGTAAGGTGATTATGGATTTCAATGGTGGTTCTCTTTATTTCTCAAGCTTTCATTTAAAACGACTAAGTTCGAGTATTCTTTCACTATTCAACTTTACCTTAACTAGAAAGAGTCGTACAAGGCATACATTTTAAAATACTTCAATTCATAGCACAAGTTAACAACTTTTAAGAATTAAAACTATAAACGTCATGTTTTAAGATGCAATCGACTAGAGAGTTTTTTTTTTTTTTTTGATGAAGAAATTTTACCACTAAGAACTTAATTAAGCAATAGAGAGGTGACATCATAGAATTATGCCAAGATTCCTGTCTTAGTGGTACTAAGTATATTCATATGAAGCGAAATGTCCCATAAGTAGTGATGTAATTTGCAAGAGATCATTTAGTATGGAGATGTGGAATCCAAATATTTTAATAAATCCATGTTTTCTAGCTATTTGCTTAGAATAAATGAACTGGCATGATGTGAGATTCACATTTTAACATCTTTTAGTTACCTTTTGTGTTTTCTAATACTATTAAATTTTACAATTAATAAAAAGTTTTATAAATGCACATAATATTTTATATGAAAATTTAATAATGGATATATAAAATTATTATTAATAAACATTTGCAAGTTTTATTTTGTGAAAAAAAGTCATAGTATGTATAAACTTTATAGTTTTATCTATACTATATTTTAATTAAAAATAATTAATAAAATATAAATCTCACCATATCTAAACTCGTAAGATATAATTATTCTAAAATTTTGATATCATATTTTTTATTGAAGAATTTGTCATGCAAAATTATCATAAACATGTTCTCTACTAGAATACAAACTAAAATCACATTTTAAATAATTAATCAATATAAGTTCTTTTATTTTAAAATTAAAATTTTTTTATAATGACCTTACGTTGATTTTATAACTTACAATATTAATTATTTAAATTATTGAAGTGCTTAATCATTTTCTTTGAAAGATTTAGTTTCTTTTAAGTTCTTTTTTAAAAGAACTTTTCTTAGTGAAAAGCGAAAATGCAAAAATCTAAGGACTTGATTAATGTTTCAATTAATATTTTTGGTTTTTATTTTTAAATTTAGTAAAAAAATCTGTTTGTTTGAGCTGTTAGTTTTTATTTGTATTTTTGGTTTCTTCTAGTTTATAAAATTTATGAAAATAAAAAAAGTAGTTTTAATTTTTTGTTTCTGTTTTTTGTAAAATGATGTATTATTAACTAAATATATATTATTTAATAATTTAATATATTAATTATTAATATGAATTATGAGTTATGAGTTATTTTATTTTATTTTATTTAAAATTAAAATTAAAATTAATTAAATTTTTAATTAAATTAAATTTTTAATATTAATAAACTTAATTAAATTTAAAATATATTCAAAAATATATACTTCAAGCAAAATTTTTATTTGATAATTAAAACATATTTAAAATAAATATTATTATATATATATATAATATAATAAAATAATTTTATAATTTATTAATAAATATTATGTGAGACATTAAAATAAATTTAATTAATTAAAATTTTATCTTTAAGTTTTATTCAATATTTAATTATCATTAATAATAAAAATGTAAGTCATATATATATAAGACATGGTAGCTTGTTTATATTTACAAGTGATGGTTAGTTAATGTTCTGTTTTTTGCCAGGGGAATTCAGAACTAAGAAAATAAGAGCGATGATTAATTTGTAGGCATCTAATCTAGCAGAGCAGCAGTTGCGATAAGTAGGATGAGAAGAATTGTCATTAACAATAAACAAAATTTGTTTTTATTTGATAAAAAATTAAAAATTAGAACAAAAAATAGAAGTAGACCCTAATCGGCACCTAAATCTTTGACTATAACTACAGTTTCGATAAATATTAATAGGTTAAGATTTACATTAGTATTGTTTTAGCCTTTAACTACTATTTTTATTTTTGTTATTCAAGACTAATTAGTGTATATTAATATAGAGAATTCTCGTAGCTAAATCTTCAACTATTTGTATGGTTTTCCGAAAATCATTGATGTCCCAAAAGGAGAGGACATGTTTTATTGATGCTTCATACTCTATACAGAACCAATTAATTGTCCTTTGCTTCCTACCTCAAATCCTAATATTTTCAAAGTATTATAAACTACGAACAAATTATTAAATATATCTTACATTTTATTATATAGAATTTAATTGTGTTTTTCAAAAAAAAATTAGTTGTGTTTAATTAATATTTCTCTAAAAAAATTAGCACTTAAAGTTTTAACCTAACAAATTGTAAAAATGCTAATAATAATTTGATACAGAGTCATTAAAATTTGAAGAATATTTGATAAGAAAATATTTTTATAAATTTCTAAATTTTGAAATTTTTCAAAAAAATTGAAAAAAAAGGTCTAAGTGTCACCAAATTCTATAAAATACTTAAAAATATCTTACAAATGATAATAAAATTTATTTCAACTATGTTAATTTACAGTATCACAAGATAAATAAAAATATTATAAAAATTAAGATATATTTAATAAGTTGTTAAAGATTAGAATAATTGAAATAATTTATCCTTCTTTTTATTGTTTATTAAAGTTTTAATTGAAAGTTTTGAAAGCTAGTTCTAAAAAAATCATAATTACATTAAAAAATAAGTTGATAGAAAGGCTTTATTAATATTTTAACCTTATAAATTAGAATAAAAAGAAAATAGTACTGTTAAAGAAATTGTACTGGAGAAAAGTCGTTTAGGGCTGGAGTTAAAACTTTACAGATAAGGTAGAACTAGAATAGGCGGCGTCGGTCTATGTAAGCGTGCACGTTTGGTCCAATCATTTATAGTTTGTCGTTATCGCTTTGGCCTTTTGGCATGCATTGTGCATATGCGTCTTTCCTTGACCAGTGACAGTCACATTTCCATCCTAAATCCTTAAAGCTACTAAGTACTACTGAGTCAACCCTTTCTTTTCTTCAGTAAGAACGACCGAGTCAGCGATGGTGAACTATTGCACACGAAATCTTCCGCTTCCGAAATAGTATTCAAATCTTGTTCCTTGATTAACAAGAGTAGAGGAATTAGTCCCGAATCATTACTACTTGTCAATGTTCACCACGCAAAATTCATAAATAATACAATACTCACCATAATAATCTAATAAAAATTCTTCTGAAACAGAAAATTTAAATAAATCATGTAATATACCCTTTTTTTCAAAAAAAATTATTAATACTAATTCAACCAAAATCCTCAACAAGAAAAATATCTCACCCGGATAAGATTCATTTTAGCATATGTTTCAAGATAATGCCTAAACCAGTTGTAACAAAGTTTCTTCAGTCAACAAATATGTGCAACCACTCTGGTGCTTTGAATGGTAAAAAATATTACGGTCATACTCGAGTGTAGCAAAGTCGTGTTTAATTAGCATTTTCTACGTACCATAATATAATACTTTTACGTATATTAAAATTACTTTTAATTTAGAGTACTGCTCTTTCTAACATAAATGAAGGTATACAAATTAACATGAACAATGTCTTGTTGTTAAATTGAAAGAGGTACTGTCTTTAATTTTTATTAATCTATACTTAGTCCAAATGGACTTGGTCCAAGTCAAGCCTGATTATATTAATTTCTTTTACTGGGTTCCAGGAAACATCAATAATAAAAATGCATTCACTTGCTTCCAAAAGGAAGTTAGATGGAAAAGACCTTACTTCTTATGGTTTCTTACTTTCTTTTTTGGATAAATCTTCTCTCTCCCGAGAGTGATATGCCCTAGGCCAGTGTGTTGTACATGCACGAGGCAATAGTTTATTGTCATGCAATGTTTATAATACATTACTCAAGACCATTATAAAATCAACAAACTACTAATATTAAGACTAATTAGAGGAGGAAAGCTCTTTATTTGTACAAGATCTAGTTCTTTCAAATTTTTAATTTTTAAAACAAATAATATCATATTCTCAATAGAAGCAATTCGTATTTCATGTTAAAACCAATTATATAGTAATTATCTGATTACCAGAAACAAAATCTTTTTTAAAAAAGTAAGAATAAAGAGTTGAAGTTCTAAAGATCAGGCACTTTTTATTTTTTTTGAGCTGCTAGTGCTTCCTCGTGTACTAAATCGGCCGTGGGACAAATTTTGAAATCTACCACTTCCAAACGTTACTTACCAATAATAAATTATTATATTGTACGTATTCATGAGTCTAAATCAGATCCTCCTGCTTGGAAATTGCGGGTGCTTTGAATATAATAGAATAGATTATTTTTCTTGTCGGATGACTTTTCAAGCATACACTTCTTGTCCAGACACTCACAAGAATAAATAGCTCTATGAATCCTCACAATCGCAGAGCATTATAGATACATACACAGAGAGATTAGAGACTGATATAGATCGATCAAATTATTAACATGGGGAGGGCTCCTTGTTGTGAGAAGACGGGATTAAATAAAGGGCCATGGAGTCCTGAAGAAGATAAGCTTTTGATCTCCTACGTTCAGAAACATGGCCATAACAATTGGCGAGCTCTACCTAAACAAGCTGGTAGGTTCAAAACCTTTTCTGGGGTTTGTCCTAATGTCTTTTATTATGTAACCTTCCAGTCATCGACGTTGATCAAGTGATGAAGCATGCAATAGAATCTTTGCGTTCTCCTTGACTTACCTTCCATATCCTACTGTTCAACAGGTTTATTGAGGTGTGGGAAGAGTTGCAGACTCCGATGGATCAACTACTTACGGCCTGATATTAAAAGAGGAAACTTTAGCATCGAAGAGGAAGAAACTATCATACAGTTACATGAAATCTTAGGAAATAGGTAAAAGTCGGAACCTAGTCTTCAATCTTTACTCACTGCGAGAAAGCTGTCGTTGTCTCTTTAAGATCAAGGAGAAAAGGATTTTTCATAGAAATATCCGACACTCAATTTGCGTCTTGTCATTTTTCAGGTGGTCAGCAATTGCGGCAAGATTACCAGGGAGAACTGATAACGAAATTAAGAACGTTTGGCACACCCACTTGAAGAAAAAGATTAAACAAAAACAAAACACCGACAGCTCGCAACATGTTATTACAGACTTGGAGCAATATTCTGATCTCAGTGTCTCTAAGCTATCAGAACGTGAGAATTCAAGCAACCATACATTTACTGGTTCAGTCGGGAGTCCGGCTGGATGTGTAACAATGTCCCCTCAACCTTCTTTCAGTGAGCAATCCTCCTTCTCCGAAACTTCAGTCGCCATGGCTAAAAATAACCTTGGTATGTTAAATGGTGAAGTTACGGAGTCGTGTGAGATGTTTCCCGTGATCGATGAGTACTTCTGGTCAGAACACATGTTGGCTGAGTTGACATCAAATTCTCAAGGTGAATCACAGTACACTACAACAGATGTTGAGGGTCCAAGTGATGATGATTGCATGGGGTTTTGGTATAACCTTTTAATACATTCTGGGGGCTTCCAAGAATCACTATAATTTGGAGGGGACATGCATATTCATTGTAGTCTAAGAAACTTTACCCTCCGTCAATACGAAAATGAAGGTAAATAGAAAATACTCGCGAAGTCATTGACTGACCGCCAAGAAATGGCATGGAATTGCAGAGCTTGAGAAAGATTTGCTTCATGTCCAAAACTTAAGAGGTGGAAGATTTAACTTTTTCAAAGGCAAGTCCAGCGTAGTTGATGTTGATCTTTT
>JANQAP020000597.1:976424-987415 GCA_026874005.2 Erythroxylum coriaceum | reverse complement strand
ATTAAGCAATAAGGTTGAAATGTGAGAATTAACCAATTAAAGTGCATAATTCACATGAAGATAAGTCAAATTAGTCCTAATTCATCCCAAAATCATATATAAATAATTTGAATTATTAGGTCGCTTAACAATGTGTACATAATTTATGAAATGTTGCCACTATTAACCTCTCTGATTTTGCTTTATTAACTACAAGCATAGGATTTTTCTAATAATCGCTTGCATTTGTTGCATTTTTTGGGTATAAGATTATAAGTTCGAGTAAATTTATAAACTGCATGTGAGACATAATTTTTGTTGTGTTTTGGTTAGCTGTAGTTTATCCAAATTTTATATAATGCCCTGAGGCCTAAAAGTGGTTTTTAGACTCTGCAATGCACTGTTAGTTCAGTTAGCCAATGATATGGAGAATTTTAAAATACTAAAAGTAGAAGATTTTAAGAAGAAGAAGAAGGATAATGTAGAAAATACTTTATGTCCCTGCCTCTTATTCAAGTCTCGTATGGTTTATATAGACCAATACAAATAGTAGAAACTCCCACTAACACAACGTGCACAATAACGTGAAACAGAAAAGGTGTGAATATTCCCACTATTAAGCAACTACTATTGTTGGCAAGAAAATCTAGTACCACATCAGCCACTAAGCCAAACAAAGTAACCGTATCAATCCTTCCCCCTTGCACTTTCCTTGTCCTTAAGGAAAAATGATGGATGTATGCGGCACAGACGATGAAGAATTTCCCAAGTAGCGTCCGCATCAGAGGTTCCTTGCCACTTCACCAAAACCTCATGAACAGGGCGATATTTTCCTTTTTGAACTACTCGTTGGTTTAGAATTTTTTCAGGAGCTGGAAGGATGATAGATTCATCAATAATTGGAGGTAGAATCGGTTGAGGAGGAGGACAATTACCCAGGTGTTTGCGCAATAAACTGACGTGAAATATGTTATGAGTTCTTACTCCTTCTGGAAGACGAAGTCTATAGGCCACTGGTCCTATCTTCTCAATGATTTCAAAGGGTCCAAAAAATCGTGGAAACAACTTCAAAAAGCTTCGGAAAACCACAGTATTTTGGCGATAAGGCTACAATTTCAAATATACGAGATCCCCTACGTGAAATTGCACTTCTCTTTGTCGCTTGTTTGCTTGATTCTTCATGCGTTCCTGGGCAAGCTGCAGGTTCCTTTGCAAGTCTTTCAATATCATGGTTCTGTCTCTCAAGTACTCATCTACCGCCTCAACTTTAGTGGTTCCAGGAATATGAGGAATTATGGCAGGAAGAGGCCTTCCATATACAGCTTCAAAGGGTGATATTCCAGTAGACGAATGCTTACTAGTGTTGTAACTCAGTTCTGCCCATGCTAACCATTCTACCCATCTCCGAGGTTGCTCCCCTGTAAAATACCTCAAATATTGCTCCAATATTCAATTAATGACTTCTGTTTGTCCGTCTGATTAAGGGTGATAGCTAGAACTCATATTGAGTTCAGTTCCCTGCAACTTAAATAATTGCGACCTAAAGGTACTGATAAACACTTTGTCTCGATCACTTACAATGGATTTAGGCATGCCATGAAGTTTAATGATGTTGGAAGCAAATTCAATGGCCATGCTAACTGTAGTGAAGGGGTGTTTGAAAAATGAC
The DNA here is from genome assembly GCA_026874005.2 of Erythroxylum coriaceum. Classification (NCBI taxonomy): domain Eukaryota; kingdom Viridiplantae; phylum Streptophyta; class Magnoliopsida; order Malpighiales; family Erythroxylaceae; genus Erythroxylum; species Erythroxylum coriaceum. The sequence continues at coordinate 985,767 of JANQAP020000597.1, read as the reverse complement.
AATATTTGGATAATCGGTCGACTACAACCATGACAACGGTGTATCCTTTTGAAGACGACAGCCCTTCGACGAAATCGATGGATATTTCTGACCAAATGGATGTTGGAATTGGAAGAGGTTGGAGTAATCATGCTGGTTTCATTGTCTCATATTTATTTCGCTGACAAATACTGCAACTTTTGATATAGCTTTTGAGAGATTTCTGAAGCCCAAGCCATATAAATGTTTCTTTTATTCGAGCAAGAGTTTTATGATATCCAAAGTGTCCACCCAGAGGTGAATCATGACAATCACGATAAATAATTGGAATCAAAGAACTCGTAGGACTCAAATAAATTTTGTCTTTAAAAAACTATACCCCTTATTTTTGTTAATAAGGACTATTGGGGCAAGATTTTGATTGAACCTCCAAATGAGAATATAACTTCGTCTTTGCCACTTCTTTCTGCAACTGGCTCCACCAATTCTCTGCAGACAAAGCTCCACATGAAACAAAAAATGCTTCAGCTCGAGATAAAGCATCCGCACCTTGATTATCTTTTCCTTTTCAATACTCAATCCTGTAGTTATATCCCATTAATTTCAGTAATCATCGTGTTTAGGCTGGAGTAGTGATTCGTTGCTCTAACAAAAATTTTAGACTCCTTTGATCTGTTCTTACTACGAAAGGACGTCCGAGGAGATAAGGTCACCATTTCCTGATTGCTTTAATAATCACCAACATTTCCTTTTCATATGTGGACATGCTCAGAGATGACCCCTTCAAAGCTTCACTAAAGTAAATGATAGGCCTCTGATTTTGTGACAGAATGGCTCTAATCCCATGGCTACTTGCATCGCTTTCTACCACAAACTCCTGGGAAAAGTCAGGTAAAGCTAATATAGGAGAAGTGGACAATACCTCTTTGAGTTTAACAAAGGCTTCAGTTGCTTCTTGGTTCCAAAAGAATCCTTCTTTCGTCAATAGTTTGGTAAGAGAAGCGGCAATGCTTCCAAAGTTTCTGATAAATTTTCTGTAGTATCCTGCTAACCCCAAAAAACCACAAACTCCTTTTTGATTAGTTGGTTGGAGCCATTCACGCACAACTGCTATCTTTTGTGGGTCTACCATAACACCAGTTTTGGAAGTTATGTGGCCAAGGTATTCAACTTCTGTGACTCTAAAAGTACACTTGCTCCTTTTTGCATACAGCTGATGATCTTGAAGGATTTGACGGACTGTGGTTAAGTGATTGAGGTGGTCTTGCCAACTCTTGCTATACATGAGAATATCATAAAAAAACACTAAAATAAATTTGCGCAAATAAGGTCAGAATATCTCATTCATCAATGCTTGAAATGTGGCTGGGGCGTTGGTTAGCCCGAATGGCATAACTACAAACTCGTAGTGGCCATCATGAGTCCGAAACGTCATTTTGTGTATGTCTTTACTGTTGAATTTTATTTGGTGGTAGCCGGATCGGAGATCAATCTTGGAATAGAAAGTGGAACCATGTAACTCGTCTAGAAGCTCGTCAATCACTGGTATAGGAAACTTGTCTTTCACCATGATTTCATTCAAAGACCTGTAATCAACACAAAATCTCCAACTCTCATCCTCCTTCTTGACTAATAAGACCGGTGAGGAAAAGGACTCCTACTCAGCCTAATTAGTCCAGATGCTTTCTTTCACTTGTTTCTCTATTTCTGTCTTCTAGTAATATGGATATCTATAGGGTTGAACATTGACAGCTGGTTTATCAGGAAGAAGCGGAATTTGATGGTCATGGCTTCGAGGAGGAGGAAGCTTTGGTGTTTCAAAGACCACGTCAAATTGATCCAGGATATGTTGAACAGCAAAATGTGTGAGCGGAGGATCACCTGCTTCAATGACCATAAGCTGTAAGAAAAACAATTTCCCTACATGACGTTGGAATCAGTTTCTACTGGTCCAAGTGTGGCATGCCATTGAACTCCCAAGACTATTGGAAATGCAGCTACAGGAAGGATATAAAACTCAGCTTGTGTATAAAATCCTTGAATTGTAAGCAATGCATTCAAGTATCTTCCTGTGCAAGAAATTGTTGATTTGTTGGCCACGGTGACTTGGAATTGAGGCCCATGAGTTATTGGAAGGCCAAAGTTTTCAACCAACTGCTTGTCCACGAAGTTATGCGTGCTGCCACCATCGATTAGAATCTCCATGTCTCGTCCCTTGAGTTCACCTTGTAGTCGTATAGTTTGTGGGTGGCTAGCTCCAGAGATTGCATGCAGTGAAATTTCTGGTAGGTCTTCAATAGCGGTTATTGCTTCCTCTCCATCTTCGAGAACGTCTGTGATTGCAAATAGTTGTGGTTTCTAGCAACGATGTCCCAGAATATATTTGTCATCACAGTAGTAGCATAAGCCTTTGTCGCGACGTTCCTTGGCTTCTTGATTAGAGATGCGCCGCATTTGAAGAATGGGGCTTGTTGGTTTTGTTGTAGGAGCAGGTCCAAGGATGCTTGTAGATTTGTTTGTCCAAGCTGGTTTTGCAACTGATACCGTCTTCTTCTGTAAAGTGTTTCTTTCCTCGATTAATTTGGCAACTCCAATTGCATCAGCTAGGTTGCGTGGTTGTTTGATTTTTGTATCCAGTCTAATTTCGTCTTTCAACCCTGCAATAAAACAACCAACTAAGTGTTTTTGGGGTAAATTTTCAATCCGATGAGAAAGTTTCTCAAATTCGTCTTGATAAGCTGCAACTGTGGATGTTTGTTTAAGGCGAGAAATTGCTTCGGATGGATCCTCATAATCAGTAGGACCAAATCTCAACAACAATGCTTTTGTGAATTCACCCCACGTGACTGACCCTTGATATTTCTCATACCATTGATGCCACCGGAGTGCAATACCTTTCATATGGAAAGAAGTCAGCTCCACTTGGTGATCGAGTATGATGCCATGAAATTTGAAATACTTTTCAGCTTTAAATATCCATCCATGGGCGTCTGTTCCATCAAACTTTGGAAAGCGAAACTTGAGGACATTAGGATTGTTGGTGTGTGAGTTGTTTTTGGCATTATCAGAAGAAGAAGATTTATGACCAAATGGATTTTCATCTTCATGACCATTGTGAGAATTGTTATGGGATACTTCCAACGTTTGGACCTTTGAAAGGATAGTTTGCATGGTAGAATGAATTTGGTCGAACATGGATTCATGTCTTCCAAGAACCTCCTGAACCTCATTGCGAAACTCTGCATTGGTCTGTTGCCGTGTCCCCATAAGAAAACCTGCTCTGATACCACTGATATGGAGAATTTTAAAATACTAGAAGTATGAGATTTTAAGAAGAAGAAGAAGAAGGTTAATGTAGATAATACTTTCTGTCCCTGCCTCTTATTCGTCTCGTATGGTTTATATAAACCAATACAAGTAGTGGAAACTCCTACTAACACAACGTGAACAACAACGTGAAACAGAAAAGGTGTGGATATTCCCACTATTAAGCAACTACTATTGTTGGCAAGAAAATCTAGCACCACATCAGCCCTAAGTCAAACAAAGTAACCGTATCAGCCAATTACATCAAATCAACTGTTTCAGTTATTATGTTCTATTAAATCTCATTCATACATTTATGTGAAATCTATGTAAATGTGTAGATGAGATTTAATGGAACATGATGAAAATATCATAATCGAAACAAGAGATTTTATTACAAAGAAAAAGGGTTTAAGTGCTAGGTTGACTATTATGATTTCTGAATGAATAATCAAATTCCAATGCTTTCATGATCTAGAATATCACAAATTCGCTATCTTTTTATGATAATACTACCTTTATTTAGTAGCAAAATTATTTAAAATTAGGGAAGATAACAGTTAAATACGTATTTAAATTTTGAATTTAGGGCCAAAATTAATCCAACTTTTGGTAATTTGATTACATTTTCGCTCAAGCAAACGTGATTTGGGACAAAAGTGAGGGCTAACTTCCGTTAAATCGAGATCTCTTCGGAACAAATGTGTTTAAATTTAAAGAGTATTATTCTTTACTTTTTTTTAAATAAAATGAGAATTTTTTAATAGATGACATAAGTTTGACTCTAGTTACACGAGAAAGAAAGTCCAATAAACAAAAATTTCCAATTGGTCACAGGAATTACTAATAGCTTATTTAGAAAATGTTGAGACTTTAGGGATAACCTACGTTAAAATAATTATCCACAATCAGCACATTGAGAACTCAAATCCTCGAGTTAAATAAGATGAAGTTGGCGTAACTTCATGTTGGTGGTCTCTTGACCCTTAAAAACGGTGGAAAGAAGTGAGATGCAATCTGATTTGTTACTCTCTGATTTGTTACTATCTGATAATTCATCAAACAACGAATCCAGTATTTGCCGCGTCATTGAAGGAGCTAAATTTATTTTCCTTCCTCATAATTTTTCAAACGAGTTATGCATTTATAGCAAGAAAAAAACGCCTCAGGTAGTAGAAGACAATACACTCTGTCTGTGGGTACAAATTCAAGTCATGACACCACCATCCTTACTGAGACTTCAAACGTCTCCCTTATCACAAAGAGAAATGAAAAACCACATCTGGTTCTCCATCTACACGATCAGTTTGTTTATAATTTCTGAATAGCTTTATTCAAAATTTTAACTTCGGGTAATAAGGTAACATTACGCAGAACCATCTAGAGGAAGAGAAATAACCTAGGAAAGGCATGAGTAGGCCAGAGATTTCTCCTCAGATAGCTCTTCTGCAGTCAAGTCCAACTTCTTCCTCGAGAATTCATCAATGTGGAGCGCTGAACAAGAATATACAACACAAACAAGTTAACTAAATCATCCATACAGCCCAAATGTTGTTACAATAAGCCCGAGACAACAGATCAATGGTATTGGATTTATACTTTTTTCAGTGTTCATGCGATGTATTCTAGATTACAAATCTCTTTTCTCCACACCAAAACGTAATTACCGTAAGAATTTTTAACCACCAAATTAACAATTCTTTATACAAGACGACCCACCCAAAACGCTATGGATTGTGTCAAAAACACACAGCATAACATGCAGAAGAATGAGGATATCTCATTTGCTGAACATACCCAACCTAACATTTTCATGAAAAATAAGCTTGAGTGTAGGGTTTTGAACTTTAAAAGACTAGACTAATCATTTTAACTCCGTACGGTCAACAGCACCATAATGCGTCAAAAGAGAAACAAATTAGACAATAACTGTGAAAACTAGATATATGCTAATAATCACAAGTTACTGACTCAATTTACAGCCTTACCTTGAACAATTTTCCACTCTCCACTATGGCATGTCACAGGGAAAGAATAAATAAGCCCAGCTGGTACACCATAAGAACCATCAGAGTACACCCCCATGGAAACCCAAGTTCCCTACAAGATTTGAAAGAAGGACCAGGAAAATCAAATAACATGACACAGTATCATGGCATAAGTCACCGTCAAAACAATGCAAACCTCAGGAGTTCCAAGAACCCAATCATGGATGTGGTCACAAGCAGAGCTAGCAGCAGACAATGCACTTGAAAGCTTTCGAGCTTTGATGATTGCAGCACCACGTTGTTGAACTGTGGTGATGAACTCACCATTCAACCTTCAATGAACCAAGAGAGGCAAAGGATGATTCCACATGTTCACAAACTAAAGTAACCATAAGAGAAACTAGAGATATCGTCATTCATACCACTCATCATCCTTTACAAGCCCTCGGACAGGTTTTTCTCCACACGGAGTGTTAACAGTAGCATGGTTGACATCAGGGTACTGGGTTGACGAATGATTACCCCAAATGATGACATTTTTTACATCAGATACCTGTGCATTCAGTCTCTCTGAGATTTGGCCAAGTGCCCTGTTATGATCCAATCTTGTCAAACAAGTAATATTTTTCTCCGGGATTGATGGTGCAAATTCCTTCAGAATCAATGCATTGGTGTTTGCGGGATTGGCAACAACAAGAACCTATGCAAATGAAAAAACAGAAATAGTTAGAAAATATTTAACCGGTAATAACCCCAAATGACAGTAACAATTGAACAAAGAACAGTACTTAGTGGAAATGTTTCCCCCTTGTACTCACCTTGCAGTTTGCAGCTGCGTGCTTCTCTAGGGCAGAAGCTTGGGACTTGTAAATTGAGACATTCTTAGACATAACATCTTTCCTCTCCATACCTTCTTTCCTTGGGAAGCCACCAACCATGATTGCAACGTTAACACCAGTGCAAGCCTCGACAACATCAGTTGTGGCAACAACTCCTGTAGCAAAGGTGGTTTCAGAGTTTTAAAACATTCAACAGATTGTAGTGGTGAATCGACATATAAAGTTGGGGAAAAAAATTATTCAACTTTGAATACTCAAGAAAAGAAAATGCACCTTTAAGAAGGGGAAAAGCAGCATCAACCAACTCCATCTTCACACCATTCAATGCCTCAGCTGCAGGGGGGATATCAAGCATGTGGAGGATCACAGGCTGGTCGACACCAAGCATCACTCCCCTGGCAATCATGGGAACAAGTGCATATCCAATTTGTCCTGCAAATTCACCATATATCTCACTATTTCAATAATACTTTCAGTTCAGCTAAGCAACCATAAATGAAAAAAAAGCACCCAAGTTACAACTATAAAAAACAAATTTTTACCCAATCATAACTTTTCAGTAAAAGTGTTGCACCAATCAATAACACGTCAAATCAGTTATATATAAATGTGTGAGTGTGTGTGTGTGTGTGTGTATATTATATATCAATAGCAGGATTTTACAGTCGGAGGTAATATAGTGCAAGTATTCAATAGCTATGGAAAACGGATAGTATTTCTATATTTCTCTAGTTTGAAACCGGAAAGAAGATGAAACAAAATGTAGTGATCAAATAAATCGATGTTCGTGATGAAACAGAACCTTAGAATTCAGATCTGAACTAAATAAGGTTTCTGAAACCCAGATCGGTTTACTCTTCCAAGGACCTAGCTCCAACTACGTCAATAAGCGTGGATCAGGATCCATTACAGTGTGCGAATAACACTGAAATACGCAGTCTTCGTCCTAATCAAACACCTTAGATCTAACATCAGTTATCCATATCTAACACCCACTGAAACACAGCCCACTACTAAGCCTAGATTACCCCAACAGATATATCTTTTCTACGATAAAAAACAGAAGAAGAATTAATAGAAGAAAAACAGAGTAAGCTACCTGCAGCTCCAGTAACGAGAACGCGGACTGGTTCCTTAGCCATTGATGATGAAGATTAAGAAAACTTCAAAAAGATGCGTTTAAGAGGAAGTAAAGAGAGAGAGGTGAGTGGAAGTGAGATTATTCCTGAAGAAGAAACGAGAGACACAGCGCAGATATTTATGCCCACAGATAAGGAAGAAATATTGGCACTGGCAATGGACGGCTCTGATGGGTCCAGGACGTTTCTACGACGACGTTTACTACGTTCTTCTTGTTCCGGGGATTATAGATTAGAATATTTTTTAAACCACTATGGGAAATGAGCTTTTTAAAATTTAAATCACTAACTGGCGCGTGCATTCTCGTGACGCTGATGCCGTTGAGATTCTGATTAGCCGACGTCGTAATATGGCAAAAATCACCGTGACCACAAGTACTCAAAAGCCGTTTTATAATTAATCCTATCCCTTTCACTAGTGGCTTGTGATGTCACAACAAGCCGATAAGAAGCCAACGCGCAAGAAAAGCATGGGCCTGCTTTCCTTTTCGCTTCGTATCGTCTTTTCACACAATTGTTTTCCATATTTTATATAAAATAAATATCACATATTTAATTCTTATTAATAAAATTAATCAAAAAATTAAAAATATATATACTAATAAAAATATTATACAATATTATTATATAATTATATTTATTATTAATATTTATTAATAAAAACTACATAAGCTATTAATTTTATTTAATATTTAATTATTAATATAAATTTAATTATATTAATATTAACAATCAAATAAAATTTTAAAATATAAATCAATCAATTGAAATTTTAAAAAATAAATTGATTACTTGCAAAGGATGATGCATGTGTAGATAATATTTAATGATTTTTTATAAATCGGTGCATTGACCATAAAAGATTATACGTAAGAAAATAATATTTAAAAATTCAAACCATTTATTATATTAGTTAGAAGGGAAGTACCAAAATTTAATATTTAATATCTATTTCTTAAAATTTAGAATTATTTATACTAAAATAATTAATATTTTTAAAAATTGAAAATCATATTATTCTTAAAAGTACAGTTGTTTTTTAAAAAATTAGTGTATTTCTATTTCTTTATCTCTAGAAAAATATAATTGAAAGGATTTATTTAAATTTTTTTTGAAAAATGGATTAATTCAAACTTTGTTTTGAAATAAAAAAAAGATATTGTAAATATCCATATTATTAATTATTTAGATATTCAAATATTGTGTAAGAATTTCAGATTAAACGCTTAAGATTTTTTTAATAATTATAAAAATTTCTTAAGGTTAATATGATTAGCAAGTTTGCAAAGTGAAAGTACATAGAGCAAAACTCGTAAATTATTTAATTAATTTTTTAATTGAGTTAGGATTTGGATAATTCAAATTGAGATCTACTCTAAATTCATCTCTTCTAAACAAAATAATATAAACCAGCTTTTCAAATTGTATTTGTGATTGGTAAATGTGCCAGCAACAAACTTGTTTTGTTTTTTAACTTTTCAAATTGTATTTGTGGTAAGTAAAGGTATCATTTACATTTTTATTATCTCCGGTAACAATTTATACATTAACGTTATTAAATCAGTACTTATTGTATTTAACCTTACTAAAATAACGCTCATTACATCTTAAATAGGTGCAAAAGTGATAACATATAGATAATGGTGTGAACTTATTTAAACCTTTTATGAAATTTTAAGGTGAAAATAATATTTTTAGTTAATATTTAAAAAATCATGATTATTATTATACTAAATGACCCAAAGAGCCCCACCTTCAACCTTCGTCCACCAGTTTGCACCATCATCTCCAATAAGACCAATAGAAGGTGATTAATTTGCCAACACCTCTTTTCTTATCCTCATCATCTGGATAGCCACTTCCATGATCCTTTCAAAGATGGATTCGATTCCCCGGAATTCACCCTTTTCATAATGAGTAATAGAATAAATTCCAAACAAAGGCAACAGATCATGCTTCTGCGTATTCATGCACATATGGATATTGTTAGGATATATTTTATATTCCTTATTTAGTTTTGGCATTTTAAATTGGACATATAAATGAAGAAAATAAGATGTGTATTAATTAGATGTTGAGTGTTGGAATTGGG
>JANQAP020000597.1:964439-975426 GCA_026874005.2 Erythroxylum coriaceum | reverse complement strand
TGCGTTACCAAATTTTTGGTGTTGATTTATTATTTCGATTCTGCTTGTTTTATTTTATTGACGGCAAAGAAGTTTGCAGAAAGTTGCGAAATAATTAACCCTCTACAATTTTTCAGATATGTACCCGTAAGACACACCAATGACCTACGTCCTACCCATTACCGCAAAAACTCATAAAAAGAAAAAAAATGTACATGCTCATTATTGTACGTATTGTCAAATAATCAAAATAAAGGAAGGCGGTTGATGATGAAATTCAAACGATACCTAGTAGCTATGGGATCTTTTCAAAAGGGCACAAAATTATAGGTGTAAAATGGATCTTAAAAAAAGGAAAATGGTAAATTTGACATGATTGGTAGATGAGGGTTACATGCAAAAATATGAGGTCAGTTGTGCTCCAATTATAAGACATAATATGATCAAATTGACGATTGCATTAGCAACATAAAAATTTAATTGATTAATTATTTCTAATAAATAAAAATAATAGAAAATATAAAATCAATAACTTGTTTATTTGAATTTAAAATATTTTAATGCAAATTCTTGTGTTTTTTATATGACAATGGGTTAATGGGTTGACCCATATGTCATAGGCATTTTTAATAGAACAGCCCATGGGTCAAATTAGACTTAGGCTAATTCAAAGTATAATTTTTAAAGTAAAACAACATCGTTTTGCTTAAAAAAAATAAGCTTGGGATAAACTTGAGCTTATGCAACTTAAATCTGGACTCAATTAAAAAAACGTTATTTTATACTTTTAATTTTTAAAAATTATTTTTAAAAGTTAACGAGATCGGCCTTTGAGTCAGCGATTGCCATCTCTACTTATATGAAAATCTTTCATAAATAATAATAATATAATAATAAATCTTTGTAATAATAACTGTTTATTTCTTTCCTCTCGTATATGTATTGTTAACTAATATTAATTCATATTTGAACTTTATTTTTTAAAATAACAGAATAAACAATTTTACTTCAAAACTTTATCGATACAAAAATTTTAAATTATAATTATTAAATTGAAATTTAATAACTTTGGACGTTAGACAAACGTTATGCTTGTTTTCAATCGTTCGATTGCAGTTTCTACTTTTTCTATTTTACTAGTTTCCGTCTTCTCAAGACTCACATGGTATATAAGTATGTAAGGAATTGAGAATATTTTATGTATCTGACGTTAAGAATTTTATTGTAATGAATACAGTAAATTTATACAGAGGTTCAATGGTTTCTATCCATTGATCTAAAATTGTTATGGTTCAATGGCTAGGATTTATAACTGATTCTGACAAAATAACATGACAGCTGATATTTTGTTATGTACGTGTATGTTGTGCAGGTGCATGGTGAGCTGGCTGGAATCCTCTATAAGCAATAGAGTAGGCTTGGGCTTTTACTTGATTGTCTTTTGTTTGGGCTGGCTGATTATCCTTTTGTTTGGGCTGACTGATTGTTTTCATATGGGTCAAGTTATGAACCGACCCATATGTATTATCTCCATCAGAGTACATGTTAAGGATTTCTCTAGAGCTAACCGCTTCACTTCGCAGGAACACCGGTATCTGTCTTCCATTGATTGAAAGACCTGAGCGCTCAAAAGCTACAATTTATATTCATGGCTATTGCGTCAGGTGCACTTGTTACTTTTTCTCTTGATATTGGCTTTCCTTTTATATCTGTAGTAATTTGGAAACTCAAAAGGACATGAAATTTTGTTGACATGTAGTGGCGTTCAAATCCCGGGAGGATCACCGGAAACAGTCGGAGCTAGAGGAAGCTAGAAAAGCTGGACTTGCGCCGGCGGAGGTGGATGAAGATGGGAAAGAGATTAATCCTCACATTCCCCAGTACATGTCTTCTACCCCCTGGTATCTTAACGCCGAGAAACCCGTAAGTAGTTTTCTTTTAATATTCTTGTTGATTCTTGTAATGTATTTTATTTATTATTCGACATTTGTGTTTCAGAGTTTGAAACGTCAAAGGAAATGGAAGTCGGATCCCAATTATACCAAATCATGGTACGATAGAGGTGGCAAAGTATTTCAGGCTGATAAGTACAGGAAAGGAGCTTGTGTCAAGTAAGTGGACCAATTGTACTAGTTACCAGGTTATGTAGTTTTACCTCAAGTTGTTTGCATGTTAGGATATGAAAAATGCTATCTGTTATCGTGAAATTCAACACTTTTTGATGGCCAATTGAGGAGTTGACTTGATTAACTGTCTGCAAATTTCCAAGCTCATCACAAGGAAATGATATTCAACTTATTCTCCAAGGCAATGTTAAAGATATTACTATCATCATTATCTCATTGTCTTAGTTCCGGATACCGATAGTTTGCGCAAAACTTTAAATTCCTGGGGCTGGGGGCTAAATTCATTTCCCGATTTTATATTTTAAATATTTAAATTTCTTTACTTATTGGTTTAAATATTTTTCCAGCTTTCCATTTGCTTCTTATTCTTTGTGAACCCTGCAGCTTGTATGCATAATTAAGAGGGATCTTTGAGGATATATTGTACTTTTTTTTTTAGCTGAATATTGTACTTTTTTTTGTTTGCTATTATATTACGATCTTTTCTCTAACATGGATTATTTTAGGATGGAGGAATGCTTCTCATTTTTAGTTAAAGGGGAGATTTCTATTTTAAAATGTGGTCATTGCCAGTATATTTATAATCTAAATTCTTCGGGATACAGCTACCAGATTGAAAAGGTATTGTAATTATGGAACATAGAATTAGTGCCTTGTTCTTGTCTAATTTCAACTCTGTGTTGGAGGGCAATGAAAAGAATTGTGAGACATGCTTATTATCTGCATATCTGATCGCGGGAGCTATATATACCGGGGGTACATTTGCAATCTGGCTGTGTAAAGGAAAACTTTTCCTTAATCTGATTCAATTATGGTAACCGAAGGAAGTTCTCTTTCTTGCATTGTTTTATCACTCAAATTTGGAAGTCACGTTAGCTTGGGACATGTAGAGAAGAGGAACTCGTGTCATTGATACATATGAGGCAAGGGATGAGGCTAGAAGGAAATTCTTGAAATAACAGCAGCTGAAAAAATTAGAGGAGAAAAACAACAACCGAAATGGTGAAGGTTAGGTTACTGATGATAAGGATGATGTAGATGCTTTCAAAGTTGATGAAGCGAGGGTTGATGAAAGCAAACAGATGGATTTTGCGAAAGTGGAGATGCGTGTTCGTACTACACGTGGTGGAAGCGCACTGGAACTGTTAGGTCTGGCGTTTATATTCTCTCAACTTTATTATTTTTCTATTGATCACAAATTTTGTTTTGGACTGATTTAAAGTTTTTAACATGTATGTATGCCTTCTCTTTTCTATTTGGGATTGCTTCCAGGAATTTGCGAGAAGATACAGCAAAGTATCTTTTAAATCTTGATGTTAATTCAGCCTATTATGTCCTAAAACTTGGTCAATGCGTGAAGATCCTCTTCCTAATGACGATCCTAATGAGAAATTCTATGGAGTGAGTACCTTTGGGTGCTTCTAGTACTGTTTTGGATTCGTTTTTTATTGACATTATACTGATTAGTTATTGATTTGCCAAATTCTCTAATTTCGGGGAGACAATCAATACAGCGTTAGTGGGCAAGCACTGGAGTTCAAGCAACTTAATATTCATGCTTGGGAGGCATTTGAAAAGGGTCAAGATATCCATATGCAAGCTGCTCCACCCCAAGCTGAATTGCTCTTTAGGAATTATAAAGTTATCAAGGAGAAGTTGAAATCAAAATTGAGAGACATCATTTTGGAGAAATATGGTAATGCTGCTAGTGAAGAAGATCTACCAAGGGAGCTACGGCTGGGACAGAGTGAGAGACTAGTTGAATAGGATCGTGCCGGCAGAGTCGTAAAAGGCCCGGTATCGTATAAAGTTTCAAAGTTTTATTTATTAACTTGAACGAAATCGAAGGCACTAATATCAGTTGTTTGGGAAACTATGATGAAATGCTCAATTTGTATGCAACTTTGTTTGCCGTGCGTGAGGTTTTCTGTTGTTTCTTGCACTGTAAGTAGATTACTTCTTGTAAAAAAATTATGTTCCCCATCCTGTTTCATATACTATGATAGAAAGGAGCACAAATTTGCCTGGAAGTGTTCTAGAAGCCGAAGTACAATTGTTTGATTGACTTGGTCAAGCTTGGTGAGGCTTTATTGCTCATATTTATTTAATACATCTTAACAATCGAGACACTGACTAAAGTTCTTTTAAGCTTTAAGAATTTTACTGAAGCTGAAAACTACTCAGGCTAACATTTTCCTTGTTCCTACTTAAAGGAGACATCCCTTCCTAAGAGCAAGTATGAAGAAGACATTTGGATCAATAACCACACCAGTGTTTGGGGTTCTTGGTGGAAAGATCATCAATGGGGCTACAAATGCTGTATGCAAACAATTAGAAACAGTTATTGCACTGGTTCGGCAGGAATCGAGACTGCTGAGGCAGCAGTAGACTTGATGAAAGCTAACATTGATCGGAAAGCCACCTCTGATGGCAAGTATCAATGCATATGCACCATTTTTGGACTTCAATACATCATCAGCTATTTGTTATTATTTCGGCTTGATAATAGCTGTTTTCTCATTTGATTATAGTTGTATTATTGCTGTTCATAGGATCTGAAACTTTTCATCTTTTTGCTAAGGCCATGCTAATATTTGAAATTATCAGCGGATACCCCTCCTCCGTTAACACCTTTCTATTTTCATGCGTCTTTCAATGTTCGTGCGTTTGCATTTATTTGTTTCTTACCAACATCCTGAATGCAGAGATGCCTGCTCTGGTAGAGGAGAAAGTGCTAGCTATTTGGAGAACTGATGTACCTGATAATTTGATTCTTGACCTGAAACATCTTTCGGAGGCATTTAAGAAGGTAATTGACGAGGGAAACTTGTTTATCCAAAGAAACAATATAACATTCAACTACCTTTGCTTACGCATAAAACTAATTAGACAGCTCCTGAATCATCGTTTCTTTTGTTGTATTAGTTTATAGCATCACTTATGAGTTGCTACTATTGAATGTGGTTCATTTGACAGGAGGGTGAGAGAAAGAAGGAAGAGAAATGTGAAAGGAAACGCAAATATAATATTAGATGGAATGATGCGGTACGGTGCATGTCTTTTGACTGGGAACGTTATTGTTGTCATTATTTTTGAAATTTGACTATTAGTTTTGTTGCTGCAATTGATGCTTCTAAACCCATGAATACCATATTTAGGTTACGGCTGAGGAGATGGAGGCATATAGAATGAAGAAGATACATCATGATGACCCGATGAAGGATTTCCTGCACTGAACCACTGAGTATACTTAATTTTGATTAGACATATGATTCTTTTATGTTCTTGTGGAGCTGGATTAAAACACAGAAAAGTGTACGACTATAACTATTGGTCGATTATACCTCCCACTTTCTGTATTACCTTGTGCAATAAAAAGTTCCCGAACCTTAAACCAATAAAGCATATGCTGAATAATTCAAGTACATAACACAAATCACATACAACTTGGAGCTGCTATGCTCGACGACACCCTTTGTAACATAACTTTGTTCAAAAGAGACCAAAAACCAAATTGGTACCTAAGATGGATGAAACCTTAATTTTCACTATTATTTGTATTCATGTCAATTCACACTTGCACTCTGTATTTGTGTATAGGAATACCCCCAAAGATTTAAAAAAATGCAAATAAATTGAATTAATTAAGCACCTCTAGCCAGCATCTCTTCAAATTCCAGAATGGACCTCTCCTTCTGAAGCTTCATGTCCTGGTGAAATTTGTGTATGAACTCCTCAGCCCTTTCATCTACTGGGCGCAGCTGTGGTGATTTGGCAACAGCTTCCCTCCATGCGTCTTCGATGCTATACAAGCTCTTCTCCCTTGGCTCTCCTCTTCTTGGCATGGCCTTCTCGTCAACAACTGCTTTGCCTCTATTACTTGATTCTGCATGTGCATGGAGCTGCTTCGTGTGTGTTGAGCGTGTCTCCGAGCCTGAAGCGTAGAGTTGGTCTATGTATATGGCCGACAAGTTGTTGTAGAGCTGGCTCTTGTTACTGTGAGATTGGTAGAAATTCCTATAAGGGTGATGGAGATGGGGTGGTCTTGTAATGGAGCGTTTGTTGAAATGAACAAGCAAATGAGTGGAGCAATATGCAAGGAGACGACTGGTGTTGGTTTTGATGGCTTTAGAGAGGCTGCAGCTCTGAAGTTTCGATTGAAATGAACTGGTGAAGCGTTTCAACGCCTTCTTAACGGGTTGAAGCTTCTTTGGCAGCCTGAAACGTGACATGAAAGTTGGTTTTTTTCTCAGCTATGCAATTCTGGTTTCTTTGAGATTGAGAGGAAGAGATGGAGAATAAAACAAGAAGTGTATTGAATGGTCGCAAGAGCTTTGGGTTTTAAAATGAGCATGTACATCTTCTCTTTAACAATCCAACCAACATAGCGGCTAAAGAGAACGAAACCTTGTTGGCTTGGGATGGCATAGCTGCAATTGTAATAAAATGATTTAGTCTTTCTTAGTCAAGCAACCCTTTTAACTTTCGGCTGCGTTGGAGTCCCTACGTATTGGAAATTTGGGTCCTACGGTTTAACCTGGACCCTGTAGTTTATGTGGCATTCTAGTTCAAATTGGGGCTCCACCATTGCCGTTTCCTTAATTGAGGCGGTTTTCTCCTTCTCATTTCTTCTAAAACAAGATTTATAAATTATTAAACAAATTCGACAATTTATTTAATATATATTCAAAATTAAAGATTATAAATTTTACCAATGTTAAAGAAAAAAAATACTCATTAGTATGTTTTAGAAATTTATTCCTTATTGAGAGATAATACTCTTTGAATACATTATTTAATAGTTTTAGTAATTATCATTGGTAAATAATAATTATTTAATAAAATAATATTTGTTACTATCACCGACTTATAATCACTAATCGTCAACCACAAAAATATTTTCCTTAAAACAGTTATATTATTTATTAATAATTCTTCCCATTTTTCTTTGTCGTAGGATCTTTTACTCTATTTTATAGCTATTAATGATGTAATGAAACATTTAGTTCGATTACATCTCCCCCTTATCCTGTTTAAAGACCGACTTTTGTTGTTTATCGTTCTCTTGACATAGCCAGGTTCGAGAAGCAAGCTATTGTATGTATATGAACTGAAGCATGCAATAATGATGCAGTATATCCTCCTAGGAAAGCTACAATGCTTCATACTTTGGTTGTCATTTTCACTTTCTTGGGCACCACAATGTGGGGATCAATTTAAAGTATGATCGAGACTGACCAACTGTCTGTCTTTACTAGTAACAATATCCAATGCTAGTGCTCCAGAAACTCCATGTTGATCCATTATTGGTAAAATGGATTAAGCTACCAGATATTTGTTAAAGTGCGTTGTGTGATACTTAACTGCCACATATTCAGTTGGATAATCTGAACTTGATTAGACTGTTCCATGTGATCTTGGAGGCTTTTGGTTGGAAGTAGAATGGTTAAATTAGGTTTTACGTGGTAGAACAAAACCAACTTGTTCATAACTTAAGGGAAAAGCAAGGACGAAGGTTATATGGTCCTTTGAAGTAATTCAGCTTCTTCGGTTATAAGTTAAGAGCAAACTTATTTATGCGAAAGGCCCTTTACATCTTGAAGTGACAGCTAAAAGCAATTAGAAAATCGTTAGGCTTTTGGTCGAATCAAAGAATATATGCTTATCGAGACGGCAAGTTTTGTTTATTGCATTAGCATAAGTTAATTATACTTGGCTGTTTCTAATTAGGCACCACGGGTTTGAAAGTTGACCAGAAAATATTTCTAAGGATGCATTTAGACCAAACGTAACACGAAAGCCACACCCACATGGACCATGTTCGTTGAGCGCTATGTTTAGTTGACACATCTCTTTGTAAATGAAATTAAATGTCAACACATCCCATATCCTCCTTAATCAGTTTAATGCTTAAGCAACCTTAACGATAATTAAGACCAAACATTGATCAAATAGTGGGACTAGAACTAATTTACAGGACCATGTGTACGTACTCTTTAGGGTGCCTTTCGTGTACCTTTCATTTCTTTTCTTGGGGAGTTTGGTGGGCTGGCAGCAAGGCGCTTCACTTTCCAGCCTATAAAGTTTACTGGTTCGCTTCCTTTTGGATATAATATAATTGTAGTTTGCTTTACGGTGACGTTCAAATGAGATCCATGATCCATCATACTTATCAAGAAGATTCTCGCAACTTTTTAGAATAAATATATTAAATATGTTTTTTTTTCCACATGTTAGGCTAAAGTACGAAAGAAAATTTCATATAAAAATTATTTTGATCAAATATTAACAGATAATATTTATGCACGTTATCTATGAACTAATTTTTTTGTTGATATTTTTTTAGAAGACCCTTGTCTCTTTCTTTAAGCGTAATTTTTCTTTTCATGATTTTTAGATCATTATTTAATTATAGCACTTATCATTATCATCATCATCATTATTTTACAAATTAAAATTAAAATTATAATAAATAATTACAATATTATAAAATATTATACTATATTAATAATTTTATTTATTAGTTTATTATATAATAAACTAATAATATTTATCATACTATTATTTTAAAATTTATTAACTTATTATTAATTATTAATAAAATATTATATATTATATTATTAATAAAATAAATAATTATTTTATATTTTGATATAATAACTACGTGTAAATATGATAAATTAATAATATGGAAAATATTTTATTTTCAATCAAATATAAATAAATAATATACTTAAAAATTATATAAATTAAAAAATCCTTTTTGCCAATAATTTTTTTAAATACTCTTATCTCTTCCTTTGAGTATACCGTTCTAAACATTTTATTTAGTAGTATTATTATATAATAAAATAAAAAAATTTAGTAAAAGTCTTAATTTATTATTAATTTGAATTGAATAATATATTATTTTGATAGAAGTAAAGATACATAAACATGATAAACCACTAAAATAATAAAAATTTCTATAAGAAAGAGTCAAAACTGACCAAATGAATTATTAATTATCTATAAAATTTTTTATTACAAATAAAATAAAAATTGATCATATGATTTATTATTATTATATAATAAATAAAAATATAATAAAAGACTTATTTTATTATCTTATCAAATTAAAAAACAGATTATTAATAATCAATAAATATTATTAGTTAGTAAAATTAAATTATATTAAATACTAAATATTATTATTTTTTCGGTGTAAGTCATACATTTATTTGACACGTGTCCTTTTTGTGACAAGAATGTTGGGCTATTTGTCTATGGTTTGAGGCTTCAAACCCAATTCTAAGCCTGATCTCGGTTGGAATTGGGCAATTTGAAGCTAGAGTGGGCTTGGGCTAAATATATATATTCATTTGATTTAAAACGACATCACTTCATTTTAAAATTTTGAGCTTTGTTTTTAAATATAAAAGTTCAAGTCTGATTTGAAGTCCGATCAATTCAATCCTAGTCAGATAGATTTTTTCAACTCTAAAAAAAATACCTACATAAAAAAATATGTCAAATGTGTGATTTATATAAAAAAAATTCAGAGAGACTATTTACCATCTCTCTTTTCATTATCAAATAAAAAATTTTAATTATCATGATTCCTTTGCAAATAACAAATAAAAAAAGCACTATTTTGAAAGTCATCATTCTTCCAATTTTTGGTTAATAGAACTACAAAATTATACACTTTTCAAGTGGAAAATATAGTTTTTTAATGAGATTTTGAAATAACAAGAAGTCAATATAATTGGTGAGTAAGTGATCAAAATAAATGTGAAGTCTGAAAGCTTAAAGCATTATGAATTACGATAAATGATAAGTGAGAAAGAAGTTAGATATGGATCATAAGATACAACTTACAAGACGAATAGTATAATGAACGTGAATATGCCTTATGGGGTTAATTTTGATATTCTGAATCCTTTTTCTATATTAGGAAAAGTAAATTTAGAAGTGGAGAAGTCTAGTATATATATATATATATTTTCCAGTATTGGGTTCTTAAAGCAAAGACCTTGTAAACATGGTGTTAAATTTGAAAAACTTTGAACAATGACAATGAGATGAGTAGAGAAAGAAGAATGATAGGGAGAGAGAATTTGCTGTGAGGTTATTTCTGGTTCGTATATTCTTCAGTTGTACATACAAGGCTTTATAAATGTATATTTGGAATGAACCAGAAAATAGAATTTGTAAAACTCTTGTAAGTAACTATTCATTCCAACTATTAAGTTGACGTCTAAATAATTAGGGGGAGCTTGATTAATGGGCTTGGGAAGATATCACCATGTAAGGAATAAAAAACAGTTTCTTGGTTATATATTATCATTACATTAACAATATTTTTATATTTAAGTTTTGGAAATTATTCGATACCTCCCGAATATGAAAGGAATGAAAGTCATTTTTGTGTAATGCGCAACTGTTAGGGGCGTTAGAAATCGCTGTCACGCTCATAAGGAGAGTGTCATTGTATCACGCCTATGACCTATGACAATTATTTTTTCTTTTTTTCCATTTTTTAGAAAAACAATATAATTAATTAAAATATATTAAATTTTGATTTAAAACAAAAAATTAACAAATTATTTTTTTCCTTTTTAGCAAAACAATATAATTAATTAGAATATATTAAAATTTGATGTGAAACAAAAATTTAACAAATTTTTTATTTCTCAAGATTTTTAATAAATCAACTACTATCAATAGTAATTGTAATCATTCCTTCGTCCTAACCAACTATTATAATTATAATGATTATATCCATTCTTATTTCTCACTATATTCATTCTTAATTTTTCATTCTTATTACCATTGTCTTATGTGAACTAAGTGTCACCTTAGTTAACATAATTGTTGATGCTGAAAACGATCTAGAAGGG
>JANQAP020000597.1:940328-960615 GCA_026874005.2 Erythroxylum coriaceum | reverse complement strand
GTATTTCCATTCCTGCAAAGTGACAAATCTTTATCAGTTCTTTGATTCAAAGATAAGCAGTAAAGCAGTAGAAAACCTAACAGAAGTACGTTTCCTGCAAAATAACAAGTTTGTCAAGTTCTTGTGTTTAAAGAACAGCAGAAAAGCAATTACATCCCAACAGAAAACTTTTGACTTCTTGATTACAAAAGAATAACTTTACCGATTACCTAAGGTGGGTGATTTTGATAAAAGGAGAAAAAGTTTTACCATAATCTACCCCTGCTTTCTGTGTACAACCCTTTATGACAAGCCTGACCTTACATCTTTCCACAAACCCATCAGTATTACATTTCACCTTGTATACCCATTTGATGCTAATGGGTCTCCATTCTATTGTTTGTTTCCAGCGCAACAAACTTTTTCGCCATGGCCTCTTGCCATGTAGGTTGAACAAATGACTCCTCATATGAGGCAGTCTCATGCACATGCTCTAAATTGATAATAAAATGTTTGTTTAAGGATGATAAGGTATTGAGAAAAAATGTGTGAGGTTCACAAGAATTAAAGACATTACTGGGGCAAAGAACATGATCACTGGTAGAAGACGCGAGGGCTACATTATGACGAAATACATAATTTTAAAGATAAGTGCGTGGTTTACGCACGCTTGTAGATCTCTTAACAGATGCATCTATAGAGGGCATAGGAGTATTTTATGGTGAGCGAAGGTTTGTAGTGGTATTGTTTTGTGAAGGGGAAGGTTTAGAAAAGGCTTGATCTTCTGCTAGGATAGGAACAAAACTACTGTGCGCAGTAGGAAAAGAAAAAAAGAAAGAATTTGATGCTCGTGAGGCATAGAGAAAAATGTTCTCACAGAAGACAACATCTCTTTACGTAAAAACTTGATGATTGTTAAGGGAGAGAGCCTTCATGCCTCAGAAACGCAAAGGGCATAACTCTAGGTTAATTTGTTTATGCCTTTCTTGAGAGTGGACACTCAACACAAGTATCTAAAAGTTTTTAAATGGTTATAAATTGGTGTACTGTAAAAGAGAAGTTGATAAGGGATCAAACCATGTAAAAGTTTGAAAGGAATTTTATATATTACTAAATGGGATTGAAATACAGAGGGCTTTAAAGTTTCAAGGAGATGTTTGAGTTTCCTTTCCAACACAACTGGTGTGGTGGCAAATTCCTTTTTGCAAGAAGAAATCAATGGCTTCTTTGCACTTCCCAAGTTTAAAAGCATTATCTGATATTATAGTCTGAACTTTTGTTTGAAATTGTGTTTCAATCATGATTATAAAGGCTTTAATAAGGTCCAAGATGTTGTTTTTGGAGCTGAGCAAATGTGCCCAAGTAGCTCTACCGAAATCATCCACAATAATCAGAAAATACTTGTATCGATTATAAGTTGAGTTATGATAAGGTCCTTACAAGTCAATATAAATAAGCTTAAAGGTGTGTTTGTTATGAATTTGGCTTTGAGGACAAGGTAATCTGTGTTGTCTGGCTGTGGGACAAATATCACAAGGACAAAAGTCATTAACATCAATAGTATGACAATTAAGGGGCAAAAGCTGAATTTTATTTTAAGGTTAGTGGCCCAAACGTTTGTGCCACACGTCAATGCGACAACTCTTCGTAGAAGAAGTGCAAAATTTAGGAAAAAGGGTATCTGAAGAAGTTATAGCAGTCTTGAGAGAAATAGTAGTACATCTGTCAAGGTTACAAAATGTCTTATTCATCCTATGGCCTTTTGGTCGAGTGTAAAACAAATAAGCTTCCTTAAGCTTTACCAAGATCCTGTGGCTTCTTCATTGTATACAATGGTTTTTGGTAAAGGAAACTAATTAATGCAATTAAGCACAAAGTTGCTAGCATATAACAGGATGTATTTGAAAGAAGGTACATAAGGGATTTCTTGCAAAAATAGGTCAAGTTTAATATGAACAGTTCCAACACAAGAGACTTATACGGTGTGTCCATCACACAAGGTTATATGGTGAGGGGATTTAAGGTTTTGTTTATATGAAAATAGGTTAAGATCGTGACAAAATGATCCAAGTGCAACCATCGACAATTGTACAACTAAAACAAGTATAAGGTTCTGCACCACAAGAAGAAGAAGCAGCAGTCTTACCTACAAAGTTGGCCGAGGTAGAAGGACCATGAGCAAGATTGACTAAACTCCCTTTGTGCGTCTAAGTTCTAATTTAAGAAGTTAAGGAGCGGATGACACTGCTCAGATATGAAACCAGGAATAAGCGTTGGGGTTTCAGTCTGCCGCCTTTGAATTTCACCATACTCTGCTTGATTAAAATCTCCCTGGATATTAGTAGCAATTTTCCTTCATTTTTCTCCTTTTTCCTTCATTGTTCTGTGGATAGCCATATTTCTTCTAACATCTGTCCTCTGTAAGACTATCTTTCTTATTTTAAGGGTAGAAAAGATTGCTCGATTTCTTCCCTTCTCTTCTAAGCTTTATCTTTAGTGAACTATCCAGACTTTTGAGTCCTAAAATGTCAAGAAGCTACCATGAACTGGACAAAAGCATGCACTTCCCTTTATCTCTCCTCTTGAAAATAACAGAATAACAATGACAAACAGACCACTGGACTCAATTAATCCCTAAGCCTCTTAACTCTGGTAAAGTAGGTTGCAACGTCACTGTTTCCTTCTGATAGTGAGAAATTTTCCTTCTGTAATTGAAACAACTATGCTTCATTAGATTGACCATATCTTTGCTCCAATTCACACTAAATTTCCCTTGCTCTGCTGCTATATAGTACACTATTAGCAGTATCCTTTACTAAGGCATTCAAGATCCATGAAATGACCATGTTATTGCATCTCTCCAGAATCTCAGATTAGGTGAATCAGGAGCAGGTTTGGTGCAACGACCATTGATGAATACAATCTTATTCATATCAGAAAGTGCAATCATTGTAACTCATTTCCGTCAATTAAAGTCGTTACCATCAAAAGGAGTAGAAACAAGGATCATTTCCTTGGAATCGTCTGAAGTAGAAACGACCAAGTTCTTTAATCAAATAATGACAAGATTCTCTAAGGCAAAGAATTAAACAATTGTTGTGCAACAAGATCGATCAAAAAGAAATTAAAATTTGTTCAATCAACATATTTAATAAGAACTGAATCCGATGTAAGATTGGACAATTGATGGATCAAATCAACTGTTTGAAAGAGAAAGAAAACCAAGTTGTAAATTGTAATTTTGGCTCGATTGATAGAGAATCAAAATGAGCAAATAAATAAAATTGATAGAGATTCAGATCCTGACCACATGAAATTTGAAAGAACTTTGAACAATGACAATGAAATCAATGGAGAAAGAAAAATGATGGGAAGAGAGAATTTGTTATGAGATTTATTAAAAGTTATAAAGTACAATTATTTGTTATAGAGTGAATGTTCATATATATATATTTTATGTCAATTATATATTTCAGATAAATAATTCATTGAGGCAAGTTAAAGTTTAAGTCAAGGATCAGCCGAATCTCTCAGCACTAGTAAACCCAATCTCTAGCAATTATTACCAGAATTTGCACTGAAGATCTCCAAGATACACCAGATTGTTTATACTTTATACCGCACAAAGATCCATGAAAAGAAAACAGCAGCTCGTCCCTCGGGTCATATAGCCATAATGAAGTTCCTATCATAAGAACATGGTACTATATTTTTTAAAGAAGAGTTTCACATCGAGGCGGCTCGTGTGTATATGTGGGACTCATTGATCGTGATAGTGCACCAACTTGATTCAATAATTGTGATTATAAATAGGTAGTTAAGACCAAAAAGACATGGAGGTAGAAAGACGGGGAACATACAAATCAAAGTTGGAAAAATGGTGCACAATAGGATTACGCAACTTCCTTCTGTATTTTTTCCTTTGAGTCCATGAGTTCCTCCACAATTTTTATACCTCGTCTAAAAGTTTATTCTAACACTTAAAGTCCTAAACTTTTTAGAACATTTAATTTATTAATCTCAACTTTTTGTCAAATTAACTCTTAAAAAATTTTAAATATCACCTTCGAATCAGAATAAATTATATAGATTATTTTAAAATTTTTTGAAATTTAGATTTAATTTATTTAATAAAAATTAAAATTTTAACTAATTAATTTAGTTAAAAAATTCAACTAATTAATTTAGTTAAAAAATTTTAACTAATTAAAAATTTTAACTTAAAATTAAATGAACTATCAACTTAAGTAATATTTTAAAAATCAACTCAATAATTGAACTAATAAGATCCAAATGAAATGAAATTTTATAAAACTGGTGTACAATAAGGATTGAAAACATTGAATAATTTAAAATATGATTGAAGAAAGAGATTATTTTTGCTTATTGAATATATTAATGTTTAATTAGAAAAAGGAAACTATCCAATAAAAACTAAATGATTTATTATGGTTTACATAAATCGGTTAGTTTATGAAAGTCTACTAATTAATTAAGAAATTGATGAATTTTTTATAACAAGAGTTATTAAAATAAACTTATTCGATAAATTTGAACCAGTTAAATATTTTAATTATTAATTATAAATAAGAGAAAATTATTCAAAAGAAAAGTATTAAGTAATCAGATTACATTGTTTGAATGCTTGGTTCAGTCGGAGTTTGAATATTGACCCAATCCGATCTTGAGGGGTTGATTTAAAGATACTGGACCACAAGACAACCTGTGGTCCCAATTCATTGTCATTTAGTACCTCGATTGTTTTCAAATCTTGGTGTAAGAGCATCATATTATCTTCTTTTGTTTGCTTCTTTGACAAGTCTTCAGAATTATTTGGCCGTCGAGCAATGATTAAAGCGACGTGCGTACATTATATATATATATATATATATATAACTGGGAACCTCAGGAAATAACAACAAAGCAAGTTATACATCAATGGGAGATAAAGATAGAGTGAAGGTGTTGGGGTTTTGGGTTAGCCCTTTCGTGCTTAGAGTTGTGTGGGCACTGAAAATAAAGGGGGTAGATTACGAGTACATAGAGGAAGATATCTTCAACAAAAGCTCTATTCTTAAAGAGCTAAATCCTGTTCATCAAAAGGTGCCGGTGCTTGTTCATGGCCAGAAGGTGCTCGCCGAGTCCATGGTTATACTGGAGTACATTGATGAGACCTGGAACCACTGTCCACTTATGCCTCAAGATCCTTACGAAAGAGCCTTGGCTCGCTTCTGGGCAAAGTCTGTAGAAGAGAAGGTGCGTACAAGAATATCATTATCATGTAGGGTTAATCATTCACATAGCTTAATGCTTTTGGTTGAGTGTTGTGTTGGTAGTCTTTAACTTAGTATGTAGTAATTAGTAACATATATATGGATATTTAAGTATATATATTCAAAAAAAGAGAAAAGGTTAACTTAGTCTTATACTTTTTAATGTATATATGTAGTGATTTTTTTTTGTTTTTGTTGATGGGATGCATATATAGCTGCTTGAAGGTGCATGGGCTGCTATGATGTGCCAAGGAAAAGAGAAAGAAAGAGGACTGAAACAGGCCATAGAGATTGTAGAAAAATTGGAGGAACAGCTACAGGGAAAAAACAATTTGTTCTTTGGAGGAGAGAACATTGGGTATTTGGACATTGTAATAGCGTGGATTTCATACATGTTGCCTGTGTGGGAAGAAGTTGGAAGCCTTAAAATATTAGACCTTTGTAAGTTTCCTGCTCTAACTTCCTGGACTCGAAGGCTTCTGGAGCTTCCGTTGATCAGAGACAACTTGCCTCCTCAGGACAGGATGTTAGAGTATTTTCACAAGCGCAGACAAGAACTGTTGTCCAACCCTCCTCGTACCTAGTTTGTTTGAAACAATTTGTTGAATAGGACTAAGTATACGTGAATTACTATATATTCTCTTCTATTGTCCTTTGAAAGGAAACACAAACTGTTGAATAATAGATTTTCCTTTCCTACACGACTTGTTGGAAGAGAAGTTCATGGTACAGGTTTCATATCTGCAACAAGTGAATTAATAGATGCAAATAATTATTTTAGTTGCAAGTAACTTCTCGTTAGTAGCATCAATTCCTCTCAATTTTGAAAAACTCAGATTTCAGGATGTGAATTAACATTACAGAAAAAATAATTTAATTATTTTGCGTGATTGAAGAAGATGGCTGTTTTTAACAGAACTCAGCGTTTTTACTCCCACATAATCGACTTATCATTACAAAAGCATACATACAAACAAACATATGGTAACCTGAGAAGATGCTCTATTTGTTTGCATTTGTTTAGAAGAAAACTCGGTGCCCTGGGCTTTATTTATTTAGTAGTTATTAAAAGTCCCGCCACGACGAAGCGAAGTGAAGGGAATGCATGGTGAAAAGAAGGTGGCAGTCTAATCAGTCGCGAGGGCCAGTGCGGGAGCGGGGACTGAAAAGGCTGACTTCTTCCCTGTTGTACTTGATCCTCCTGGCATCCTCCCTGGAAATCTGGAAAGCGTTGGACAAAACTTCCTCAGGCATGGCGCGGATGGTAGAAACTCGGCCTGCGAGTTGGCTGATTTGAGCATGGTCATTTGTTTTGAACGAAACCCACTCCAGACCTTGCTCGCTTGCCCTCTTCACCACCACGAAGTTCTGTGGTATCACCAGGATTTGACCCTCTCTCACCTCTCCATCGAACACCGTCTGTCCTCTGTGATCAACAACCTGAACCCTTCCACTTCCTCTGTTGAAGTAATGGATTCCGTGGGCATTGATGTTCCAGTATGGTGTCATTAAAGCATTCTGCCAACAATTTAATATACTCATGATACAATGTCCATGTGTATCTTAACCCCCAAAAACAAAAAAAAGGAACATATATTCATACCCTGTATAAAACAACTTTCTGAGCGCTAAGCCCGAGGAATCTGAGGATGGGGAGATTGAAACTGTCAATGGTGGTCATACGTCCGGCACGTGGATTGAAAACGTCCGCGCGTGATGGTTCATCGATGTTGTGCTTCAACCTAGCGGTGCAAAAAGTTTCCTCGATGCCATTATCCCTTTCACGCCTTTCGTACTCTTCTTCTTCTCTGCTTTGGTGTGGGATTACAATATCAAGCTCTCCCTTTACCCTCACAATAATGCCTCTGTCATCTCTCTCGTTCTTCATCCTCCTGGCCAGCTCAGGATTAATGTTGAATGCTTCGGCAAGTGTTCTATCGTCAAATCCGCTGAAGATGTTGCCCGAATTCTGTTTCCGTTCCCTGGGGCTCTCCCCTCTCTCACTCTCGCTTTGTCCTTGAATTTCTCGTTGTGGGTTACCAGCCAGGAAGAATTTCTGATGAATATGCAATCAATCTAATGGTTAAACCTTACACGTGCCTTTAGCTATAGAATTTAGGTCCTGCTTTTATCGAAGTTTGTTCATGTGAATATTACTTCTGCTTACCCTGAAGTTTTCATCAAGCTGGTTAGCAGGATTGCTGGTGTCCACGATAGCAACAAGAACAAGTTGAGATTGGCCATTGTTGTAAATCCAATCAGCAACTCCTGCAGGCACTGCGAGAATGTCACCTTCTCTAATTTGTCTAACCTTCTGGTGCTGGTCCCTAGAGCTTGGTCTCTGCTCTTGAGACTGTGATTCCGATGACTGGAAAGTCTCAGGACAACCTGGGATTGCAGCTCCATGTATGCCCCTACCTGCAAGTGCACATCAAAATGGAAATTGCAGCGGCGGAGTCTTAATTATAAGTCGACTCAAGGAAGTTTTAACAAATTGATGCAACATCCTATTCGAGGAATCATAAATGCACATATGCACTAGCTAGCAAAGGAAGATCGTGTTCATGAAATTAATAATAAACACGTAAATGCGTGCCTTGAGCGACATAGAAGAGCTTAGGGGCATTATTGTAGGCGGGCAAAACTAGGCCTCTCTGTTGAATCCTATGTCGGATAGCAATAACGCCTGCACATTGGAACTGGCTGTCATTTTCGTCCCAAATCTCAGTCACTCCGGCCTCTGACTGGATCCTCCGAGATGGTTCAGCGGCGTTTAGGCGGTTGAGTTGGCACTGATCAAACTGCTGTGATCTCTTCTGCCTTTGTCCTTCCTCCTGGCGCCGCGAAATTACTTGGGCTAACTGAGCAGAACAGCATTGAAACAGAACAATGAAACAGAGAGTAAGAGGGAGCAAAGAAGACTTGGCCATTTTGATATTTGATCAAATGGGAGGTGATGAATTGGGTGGGTTTAGTGGAGCTGTATTTATAGAGCCAAGTAAGGTTGTAGCCTCAGAGACGTGGCAGGTTCAATGGCTGAATAAGGTGGTGGATTTAACTTGTATCTGCATGAGGATTTGTCTTTACCAAATGTGTAATATGGTTTGGGACGTGGCGAATGGCATTGAAAGTGGTTTGGGATCTTTTGCATGTGAAAATGTCCTTACATAAAGCTGCGATTCACCTCGTAACACTTCCGGACATCTCTTCATCTGAGGTTTAGAAGCAAGAGTGTCATTTCATGCTCTTTCGGCCTTTGTTTGCTCTTGTTGTTGAGGATATCTAAACAGTTTAGGTTCGTTGCACCTTCACAGCTCAACGCATCTGATGCTCCTCGTAACTACAGTAAAAGTCTCCTCAAGTTATATGATGAGAGTAGTTTGTTCGCTGCAACTTAATTTTCCAGACAATTGCTCAAGCCCTATTGCATATATAATTGAAATTCTCTCAGAGAATTGCTCATTTCGGGTTGTGCACACCTACCAGGAGAAGGTTGGTGGATATCGAAATTCAATTATTGTCGATATATATACAGGCGGCCATTATTTACATGCTAGTAACAATAAAGTATGGCTGAATACAAACCGCTAAGCCAAGGAAGCTACCAAACTAAATTGTCAAAATCATCTTAACAGTTAAATTATTTTGTAATATTAGATGAGTTTCTAATTGATGGTTTTTGATGATACCAAATAATGTTGTTAATAATTTTATTTTTAGTGATAGGAAGTAAGTTTATTTGTTAAAGATCAAGTTTAACGGATAAAAGCATTGGGAAATGGACACATCCAAACGCTCTGAAGCTGAACGGGGGGGATTAGATTCCATTGGCCATGATGGTCATATGGCTAAAAAGGTTTGTTTACGTAACAGGGACGAAGATCCTCCACCATCGAGACCCAAAGTAAGTTACAGTTCTGCGATCATCAGAAACCCAATTGAAGGGGAAGAGGAAGAGGAAGAGGAGGGGATCAAGTGGCCAGATGAGGATCCAGTGGAGTTCGAAGAAAGCGATATTATCTTGGTGACTGGAGAATCAGGGAATGGAATTGAACTTTCTCCTACATTTAAATCACGACTGGATAAACAATGGGAACAAGCGGTGGTTGTTAAACTACTTGGCAGAAGAATTGGATACAAGATGCTATGTAATCAGTTGAAAATGATGTGCAATCCACAGGGTCCTATAAAAATTGTGGATTTGGACTACGACTATTTTCTTGTAAACTTCATTGAGAAAGTTGATTTCATTCGTGCGTTAATCGAAGGACCATGGGTGATACTGGGGAATGTCATTTCAGTACAAAGATGGAACGCTAGTTTTCAACCTTCACAGGCCAAGATTACCAAGGCGGTGGTCTGGATTCGCTTCCTGGAGTTGCCTATCTCTCATTATCACCTGATGATATTAACAGCATTAGGAAACCTTGTTGGCCACACTATTAAGATTGATGAAGCTACGAAGAATTCTCAGCGAGGCAAATTCGCAAGGGTAACGGTGGACATCGATAGTAGTGTCCCCTTTCGTTCTAGAGTGCATGTGGATGGGGAGGAAATAAAAGTGGCATACAAGGGCCTACCACAAATCTGCTTCTCCTGTGGTATTGTTGGCCATGATCCACTCTCTTGCTTGGCAAGACTCGATACATCTAGTTATGATCAATAAAAAACACATCAAAAAGAAAGAGGTCAGAGGGGGCATGAGGATAACCCTCCGGTAGTTGTAAATGCTTCGGCGACAGAAACCGTACAAGAGGCGTACGGACCATAGATACAAGTGCAAAGGCCGATTAGACGGGCAAAACTCAGGGATACGGATCAGCGAAATATTTGGGATACTAGGAAATTGACAGGGGGAGAGGATCTCGGTTCTCCATCCTATCATGCAACGAGAATGCGGAAATCATTACTGACCATCCACAAGATTCGAGGCTCACCAGTCAACTAGTGCAAAAAGGGCAGAGACTGGAATTGGGACATTTATTAAAAGAGACTAGGAGAAACTCAAATGGTCAGGCCTCAAACTCAACTTGGCCCAATGGAAAAGACAAGTCTGCCAACAAAGGTAAGACGATAGCGAGAACAGACTTGACTGTTCTAGACCATAACACCACTAGGTTGGACAAAGGCACTAACATGGAACAGGATGCGAAGGTTCAATCCATGCACTGTCAAAAAGGGAAACACACAGCAGTAAACATTGCTTCGCACAAGGAGGTGGTATTTGATGAAGCTACTTTCCAGGTAAGAGACAAGGCAGATATGGAATGTGGCGACCCAATTGATGGATTGGAGGTGATGGAGGGCACTCCTCATGGGAATTCAGCTGAAAATTACGCTAATTTCCCATCCTAATCACCTGATCCTAGAACAATAACTGATCATCGTACTCAGTAGTAGAAGTGCTTTCGCCTCTCTTGAAAATCAGTATTAATGTCAATTTTAATATAAAGCTATCAAAGGGCTGGAAGTGATAATTTCCGACCTATTCTTAAGAATTTCATAAAGCTGCATAGCCCATGTATGGTGGTTCTCGTAGAGACTAGAGTCAGTAGAAGAAGAGCGCATGAAATTATAAAGAACATTCATGAAATGGACTCTTCTTTTCGTGTGGAAGCTCTGGGATTCATAGGGGGTATATGGTTGTTATGGCGATTAGAAGTGGAAGTAAAAGTCATAGCGGCTCATCGACAATTTATTCACACTCATGTCATACATGAGCAATCAGAATTCTTCTTCACTGCAGTCTATGCAAGCCTGCAGTATAATCTTCACCATTATTTGTGGACCAATCTCAAACGGCTCGCAAGGTATACTTCTGGGGCTTGGTTAACTGGTGGAGAATTTAATGCCAAGCTAGATGCAGGGGATAAACGTGGAGGTTCTTGTGCAGCGCCAGTAGTCAGCATAGCCTTCAGGGACTGCGTACATACTTGTTGTCTTCATGATTTGAGATTTATAGGATCAAAGTTCACATGGCGTCGAGGAACGATCCAGGCCAGGCTGGATAAGGCGTTATGCTCCTCTTATTGGTTGGAAGTTTTTGTAGATACAAAGGTATTTCACCTTCCCTACCTCGACTCAGGCCATAGACCGTTGCTAGTTAGCTTTGTTCGAAGACAAGCAAGAACCGACGCCTCAAGATCTTTTACGTTCCAATTAGCTTGGTTGGCCAATCAAGGTGGGTTCTCTAGATTTCTTCAACTGAATTGGAGGCCAGATATGAACAATTTTTGTAGCTCACTAACTGCATTGTCTGAGAAACTGACTGGGTGGAATCGAACTGAATTTGGTAATATATTCCATCGTAAGAAACGTCTTTTAGCTAGATTAGAAGGTATTTAGCGGTATTTGGAAAATAAAGATTCGAACTCCCTAATCGACTTAGAGGAGAAGCTTAGGGACGATCTTATTCAAGTACTTTGTGAAGAAGAAATGTTTTGGCATCAACAATCACGCTATAAGTGGTTATCACAAGGAGATCGCAATACAAAATATTATCATACGGTCATAATGGTGAAGAGGAAAAAAATTAGAGTGGCTAAACTTACAGACAACGATAGGAACAAAATTTCTAACTCGATCGACAACGGGAGCTAGCCAAAGAATATTTTCAAAACCTTCTTTCGGAGGAAAAGGAAGAAGTTATTCAGTTTCCTATTGTAGGCCATTTTCCTAGTTTGTTCGACGAGAGCCTAGTCAAGATTGTCAACCCAATCCAGTTTGATGAAGTCAGGGCAACATTTTTTGAAATGGATCCGAACAAGGCACCTGGATACGATGGGTTCCATGCATTATTTTTTCAGAAACAATGGCAAGTGGTTGGCCCAGCGGTGGTGGAGTTTATACAAATGGTCTTCAGGCTTGAAAGATGGGAGTCGGATTTGAATCAAACAATCCTTGTTCTGATTCCTGAAGTACCTTCACTAGTTTCAATCTCTCAATTCAGACCAATTAGTCTATGTTAAGTTATGTACAAAGCTATAACTAAAGTTATAGCGAACAGATTAAATCTTTACCTGGACAAACTAGTGGCCTTTAATCAATACAGCGTCGTTCCTGGGCGGCTTATCACAGACAATATAATTAGTGATCAAGAGGTAATTCACTCGATGAGGAGAAAAAAGGGGAAGAAAGGATTTCTAGCCATAAAAGTATACTTGGACAAGGCATACGGCCATCTCTGATGGGATTTTCTTTTCAATACTTTACAGGACATTGGTTTACTAGCTGCTTTGATTAGTTTAATCATGCAATGCATTTCTTCAGCCTCCATGAAAGTATGTTGGAATGTAGAGCTTTCGGACTCGTTTGTCCCTGGTAGTGGTCTCAAGCAAGGAGACCCTTTGTCCCCATATCTCTTTGTTCTATGTATGGAGAGATTGGGGCATTTGATAAACTATGAGGTATCACGGGGGAAGTGGAAACCAGAGGTGCTAAGCAGAGGAGGGCCTCCTATTTCCCACCTCTTCTTTGCAGATGATTTAATCATATTTACGGAGGCATCAAAAGCTCAAGTCCAGATTATTTCCTAAGTTCAAAGACCTTCTGTCGAGCATTAGGGCAGAAAATTAGTTGTAACAAAACCCGAGTTTATTGCTCAAAAAACATAGCGTGTTCTCGAGCTCAATCCCTTAGTAACATGTTAGGCTTTAAGTACACTGAGAATCTTGGAAAATATCTTGGCTTCCTTTAATACATGAACGATCAACCAGGAGTAATTATCAGTATATTCTGGATAAAGTTCAACACAAACTTGTTGGTTGGGGAGCCCACTTTTTGTTTCTAGTTGGTCAAGTTACATTAACTCAATCGGTGCTAGCTTCGTTACCCATTTACACCATACAAACGGTAAGGCTCCCTAGACAATTGTGTGATGATTTGGAGAAAATTATGCGTAACTTCATTTGGGGTTCAAAAGAAGGCCAGTGGAAGGTGAATTTGGTGGACTAGGATTCAGTTTGCCAACCGAAAGTTGCAGGTGGTCTTGGGATTAAAAGAGTCAGATCTTCAAATGACACTATGCTCATGAAACTTGGCTGGTATTTGCTGAAGAAATCATCAACATACTAGGTAAAAATTATCCGAGAAAAATACCGCTTTGATAACACAAAGATTCCCCTTGAGTTGAAAAGTAAAGGAGCTTCATCAGTTTGGAGGGGTATAGCTGCTACTTGGAAATTTGTGTTTGCGGGTTCTAAATGGAAGGTGGGAAGTGGCAAAACTATTCAGTTCTGGCTAGATGATTGGGTGGATGGTTGGGGCCCTCTTGTTCATTTCACTACAACACAAGTACCAGAGGGGATGTTGCATTCAAAAGTACAGGATTATGTGGATGAAAATGGAGGTTGGAGCTGGGAAAAGTTCCAACATTTTCTCCCTTCGTCGATTTGTATGACTATAGCAAGGATCATGGCTCCACGAACTGAACATGGGGAGGATCGAGTGCTATGTGGTGGGGTCCAACTCAAAATGGAATATTTACTACCTCATCTGTGTACAATCTCATTGAAGTTGTTGGATTGTAAGATCGATGTAGGCTTTGGTAAGTGACATGGAAGTGGCCTGGTCCTCAGAGAATTAAATCATTTTTATGGTTGGTAGCTAAAGGAAAGTTGTTGACAAACAATCAAAGGGTTACTCGCCACCTCTCTATTGACAATAGCTGCTACTTTTGTGGAAATATAGAGACGGTATTGCATATAGTGAGGGATTGTCCACGAGAGCGAACATTCTGGTCGCAATTCCCTCTTGAGGTAACCAACCTCGATTTCTTTAGCCAAGATATAGTTACGTGGATGTTAACAAATCTTCAAACACATAACACGGTGATGAACTTTGATTGGTTTATTATCTATGGAGTATCTTGTTGGTTCTTATGGTATTAGCAAAATAAATGCATCTTTAAGAGTAATTTCCATTGGCCAAATGTAAGCGTGGATATTGTGATTGACTATGTGGAGTGGATCGCTAAGGCTACTTTACTAGCTAATCGTACCACATATGACTAGGAGATAATTTTCACAATAAAAGTTTGTTAGTCTAAACCGCAAGTAGATTGGGTTCGGTTAAACTCAAATGGTGCCTCCGAGTGTTCTACTTGACATGCAACTGCAAGGGTACTACTCCGTGATTGCTCAAGAAACTGATTGGGTGGATTTGCTCATAACATCGGATTGTGCTCGTCGTTAGATGTTAAACTTTGGGGACTTCATATAGGTTTAACCTTGGCTTGGAACTTGGGGTATCGGCAGATAGAATTAGAGGTTGATTCCCTGGAGGTAATTAACATCCTGTCCTCCTTAGTACACATGCATGGCCAAGAAACTCCTTTAACTATGGCTACTCGAGAAATGTTGACAAGGCATTGGGAGCTTAGTTTAAAGCACGCTCTCAGAGAAGGAAATTGTTGTGCAGACTCGTTAGCTGCACTTACCATGTCTTTTGGTACTAGTATTACTGTTTTACATTCACCACTCATTAAAGTTATAGATATCTTGCTCAAAGATATGTCAGAGGTTACATTCCCAAGAATCGGTGTGTAGAACTTTAGATTTAGTTTATTCTTTTCTCCCTTGTAAAAAAAAGATCAAGTTTAAAGGAAGGCTAAAATGATCCAAGAATAAAAATAAATAAAATTGAGTGCAAAATATAATTTAAAAGATTTTTTTAAAAATTAAGTAAAATTCAAGAACAAAAAAATAATGAAGTCATCTAATGTGCATTAAACATTGTAATCTTGCTTGTAACTTTAATTTAATTATTTCAATAAATTAGGAACTCAATAATTATATGATCATTTACGTATAGATCATAATATATAAATTATTTCATAATAAAAAAGAAAAATTTATATTCTTTAGAGAAAACTTTTTGACTTCTAAACAAACTTTGAAAAAGTTATGATTAAAATTCTTATCTAAAGGTGTGTTTTTATCTTTTAGAAGACTTTCAAATTAAAGCCTTCAACTTAATTTTTATAGGGATTCTACCAGTAAAAAAAATTGGATAAGATAAGTAGACAAAGTATTAGAAAATTACAGATTTAGTAGTTTGCAATAGACTAATTTGAGGGTTATAATTAGTAAGTTGTTTCAGAAGTTAATGAGAGATAAGTTCTTGTCTAGCTAAGGGTTCAGCTAGCCAATATTCTAATTAGAGTTGTCTAATTAGATGAAATTAATTAAGAAACGACCTTTCTACTAGTTAAGAATAAGGTTACATATTACTAGGCCTTCTCAGATCTTGCACGTTAACGAAATTTTTACTGAGGGTTGTTGTTAATTAGACGAAATTAAGTGTTTAACTAATTGAACATACCCATAAGTTAATCGATATAAATGATAGTGTAGCAATTGTGTAACTATTCTGGATACATATTCTAAGAGTTTGTATAGACTATTAACAACGGTAAATGATTACTTTTTACTCTAGGCAAAGTAAGACGACCATAAGAGTGCCCTTTATCTTATACAGATTTAGTAGACAATTCATTCATTTACTTTCAAATAAAATCAAAAGTAAATACAACAGTGTACCCCTTTCTCATATGTCATATAGGAATCAGCACTTTTGAATTATTGATTTATAATTAAAAAAAGTACAAATCATTGATTTGATTTGATTTTCTTTAAAATCGCTAAAATCAAACAAGGCAAAGATGTAATATATACACATATATTAACTTTTTATTTGCATGTTATAGTAAATTTAGTCAACTTTATAAATTTTTTAATTATCCTTGTATTAAATTATGACTAACTTATATAACATATATATTGGTTTTAACTTTTAACACAAATTAACTTATTTACAGTTTAAACAATTAATAATACTGATAATTGAAATTGTAAAATTTTCGGAGTTATGATAAATAAATGATATATGAAATTAAAAACGATTTCTATATGCAATTAGCACAATGAAATTGCTGATAGTTTATAATAACTATGAACTTACATCAGTTGTTCATTGTAATTATAAATAGGATAACTAAAATAACTAGAGAAGTTTGTGTAAAGGTGTTTAGAAGCTAATAAATTCATGTTATCTATATATAAGTTATTAGGGATATATATAAAGGTGTTAAGATTAGAGTAAAGAGGACAAGAGAAGATATAAAAGATCTTTCTATCGATATCGAACTACACCAAGGAAGACAAGAGGAGACATAGAACATCTTTCTATCAATATCGGACTACACCAAGGATCTTAGTTAAGTCCGTTCTTGTTTGCAGTAGTTATGGATGAACTTATCAAGAATATCCAAGGAGATGTGACTTGGTATATGTTATTTGTTGATAACATTATTTTAGTAGATGAAATAAAAGAGGGAGTTAATCTCGAGCTAGAACTATAAAGGAATACACTATAGTCAAAGGATTTTAAATTGAGCACTTAGTGTGTGACTTTTTGGATTGTAGGTTTGCATCCAATATGGAGGTTAAGATTGGTAGAAAGATTATTTTAAGTGCCTTGAATCTATCATCAAAAGCAATTGTGAGAAAGATGAAAATATAGTTCACTGTATCAAATCAAGGTGGTTTAAATGGAGGAGCATCTTAAGAGTTTTATTCGACAAAAAGATACTACTTAAGTTAAAAGGTAAATTCTATCATTTAGCAATTAAGCTAACTATGCTCTATAGTTCAGAGTGTTGGCCCATCAAACAAGTGTATAGACATAATGCTCTATTAGATATTCAATCTTACAATAAGAGATAATGTCAGGAATATAGTGGTAAGACACAAGTTAGAGGTTGCTAAAATTGATGGTAAATTAAAGAAGACAAGGTTTAAGTTGTTCGAATATGCTAAGAGGAGATATCTTAACGTCCTAATAAGAAGATGCAATAAGACTGTACTTAAGGACTATAAAAGAAGATGATGAAAACTCAAGAAGAATTAGGAGTAGGTGATTAGGAGCAATATAACCTTACTATAGCTTACCACGGGGCTTGGTCCTTATTAAAAAACTTTGGCAAACTAGAAGATATATAGAGAACCTTACATAGAGAGGTCTTTATCTTTTCAAAGGCCTTTTGAACATTTCTTTTGATTCTTGTGACTTTTAATTAGCCTAAATACTTTTGTTTGTAGCACTTATTCCTTCAGTTATTTTATTTATTTATTTTGTATTTTCCTTTTTTAATTACTTGTTTGTTTTATTTATTTGTTCGTTTTTATTTGTTTACTTACTTTTATCTTTATTTTATTTTGATTTTGATTTTGATTTATATAGTTATTTGTTTATATATTTGGCTATTGTTTTCTTCCATCTATTTTCAAAAACCTTTTTTTTTGTGAGTCTATTAGAAATAATTTCTCTCTAGTTAATAATAAGACTAGCATTTATAAATCTCCTCAAACCTTACATCTCAGCGAAATTCTTATTGGAACGTTGTAGTAGTAATAGTAATAGTATGTAGGATACATAAGTTATAAAAAACTTGTAATGAGTTCAAATAAATATCTTAATTACAATAGTCTGTTAAATATAAATATATAATTATATTTTAATGTGACATATTTTTATGATATCTTTTTTACAAATTTCCCGACACTTGATTCTTATGTTATTTAATTGTTTATTTCAAATATTATATTCGAAAAATTATTATTTGTCTTCGTATAGACTTATATTATTAGTTATTATGCAACTGCTCTATCATATTATATTAATTCATAATTTTAAAATGATATTATATTGGAACTTACGAATTTTAAGATTATGTTATTTTGAATTAAAATATATGAAAAAATGAGGGATAATATAATAAGTTATATGATAGGTAAATCATATTGATTGTAGAAAATTGATTCTCACTGCAAATAAGCTTGATTTCGGACTCAATACTTACAAAAAAATTAAAATTGGATTTGGATTTTAAGAGACCAGCCCATACTATTCCTATTATCATTAGATTATGGTTTAGTTTCATTTATTAAGGGAAGTAATTTTGACCTTAGAAATATATAGGGCAGCTTCCATAAAAACAATAAGAAAAAAACAGCCATAACAACAATAAGAAAACAACAGACTGTGATTCTACATTAAATTCTTAAATTATTACTTGAAATTCCAAAATAATTAATTGAGTAGTCCATTATCATGCTTAAAAATAATATTTTTTTAGATAATCATACGATCATAAGTTGAGACACAAAATCTTACAATGGATGCCCCCGATACCTTAAATACAAAAAGGAGATTTTCACTTTTCAGAGTATACAGTAGCGAACAAGCTACTCTCATCACATAACTTGAGAAAACTTTTATTGTAGTTATGAGCAGCATTAGATGCGGTGAGCTGTGAAGGTTCAATGAACCTATACCGTCTGCATATCATCAACGACAAGAACGAACAAAGGCCAAAAAGAGCATCAAATGACACTCGTGCTTGTAAAGCTCAGATAAAGAGATGTCCTGAAGTGTTACGAGGCGAATCGCAGCTTTATGTAAGGACATTTTCACATGCAAAAGATCCCAAAACCACTTTTAATGCCATTCGCCACGTCCCAAACCATATTACACATTTGGTGAAGACAAATCCTCATGCAGATACAAGTTAAATCCACCACCTTACTCACCCATTTAACCCGCCACGTCTCTGAGGCGACAACCTAATTTGCCTCTATAAATACAGCTCCACTAAAACCATCCAATTCATCACCCCCCATTTGATCAAATATCAAAATGGCTAAGTCTTCTTTGATCCCTCTTGCTCTCTGTTTCATTGTTCTGTTTCAATGCTGTTCTGCTCAGTTAGCCCAAGTTATTTCGCGGCGCCAGGAGGAAGGGCAAAGGCAGAAAAGATCACAGCAGTTTGATCAGTGCCAACTCAACCGCCTAAACGCCGTTGAGCCATCTCGAAGGATCCAGTCGGAGGCCGGAGTCACTGAGATTTGGGACGAAAATGACGACCAGTTCCAATGTGCAGGCGTTATTGCTATCCGACATAGGATTCAACAGAGAGGCCTAGTTTTGCCCGCCTACAATAATGCCCCTAAGCTCTTCTATGTCGCTCAAGGCACGCATTTACGTGTTTATTATTAATTTCGTGAACATGATCTTCCTTTGCTAGCTAGTGCGTATGTGCACTTATAATTAAGTCTCCGCTGCAATTTCCATTTTGATGTGCACTTGCAGGTAGGGGTATACATGGAGCTGCAATCCCAGGTTGTCCTGAGACTTTCCAGTCATCGGAATCAGAGTCTCAAGAGCAGAGACCAAGCTCTAGGGACCAGCACCAGAAGGTTAGACAAATTAGAGAAGGTGACATTGTTGCAGTGCCTGCAGGAGTTTCTGATTGGATTTATAACAATGGCCAATCTCAACTTGTTCTTGTAGCTATCGTCGACACCAGCAATCCTGCTAACCAGCTTGATCAGAACTTCAGGGTAAGCAGAAGTAATATTAACATGAACAAACTTAGATAAAAGCAGGACATAAAATCTATAGCTAAAGGCTCGTATAAGGTAAATAACCTGTAGATTGATTGCATATTCATCAGAAATTCTTCCTGGCTGGTAACCCACAACAAGAAATTCAAGGACAGAGAGAAACTGAGAGAGGGGAAAGCCCCAGGGGACGGAAGCAGAATTCGGGCAACATCTTCAGCGGATTTGACGATAGAACACTTGCCGAAGCATTCAACATTAACCCTGAGCTGGCCAGGAGGATTAAGAACGAGAGAGATGACAGAGGTATTATTGTGAGGGTGAAGGGAGAGCTTGACATTGTAATCCCACACCAAAGCAGAGAAGAAGAAGAGTACGAAAAGCGCGAAAGACGTGAATGGGATAATGGCATTGAGGAAACTTTTTGCACCGCTAGGTTGAAGCAGAACATCGATGAACCATCACGTGCCGACGTTTTCAATCCACGTGCTGGACGTATGACCACCATTGACAGCTTCAATCTCCCCATCCTCAGATTCCTCGGGCTTAGCGCTCAGAAAGTTGTTTTATATAGGGTATGAATATCTGTTTCTTTTTTTTTTTTGGTTAAGATACCCATGGAAATGAATCCTTACT
>JANQAP020000597.1:848145-860870 GCA_026874005.2 Erythroxylum coriaceum | reverse complement strand
GATATTGAGCTGAAATGGAAGTGAGAATGAGGAGGAAATGATGAGGAACTAAGCTAGAAATGATAGACTAAGCATAAGATGTTTTGGAGGTAACTTAAAAGAGTTGAAAACGCTGGAAAAATTGGAAGAAAACTGATGGGATTTTCAGATGTAAGCAACCCACAATAGTGAGAATGCCTAAAAGAGGCTGAAATTTTCTGTTAATGAAACCCACGATTGTGGGAAGTCATCCACAATCGTGGGAATGGTTTATACGTAAAATATGCTTCTTTTATGTGTGGTTTGAAACAACAAATAGTTAGGTACTTTCCTATGATGCATCTAGGCTTGAATGAAGCTTGAAATGAGCTAAGCTTGATGATGAATTAAGTGACTAAATGAGTGATATGTTTAGGGGGATAATTGAAGTTATAACTTAAGAATAAATTTTTATATATCAATGAAATAAAATCTAGAAATTTGGAGATGTTATATAAAAGAAAGTGATCTTATAAATGCTAATGTGATTCAAAGAAGATGAATGTTATGTATTAAGTAAAGAAGAATGAGAATTTGGATATTATGTGATCTTATAATGTTAGAACAGCCTTAGTGAATGATTGAATGATGAACTTAGAATGATCTTGTACAAATGAACTGTAAACCTAAGTTCAAATTAGACATATATGAGTTTTGAAGTATGAATGATCATAAGATGTGAATTAAGGAAATAAACCCGAAATAGTCAAATTGAGCATGTGTTATACACAACACACACACACACACACACACACACACGAACACATACACACACACACACAATGTGTGAGTATTAATGTGATTGTGCAAATTTAGTAACTGTAAATGTGTATGTGTTGCATGATATAGAAGAGAAAATAGAGTGACTGCATCTAGATATTGCTAGGACGTCGAGGCAGTAGCTATCAGGAGCATATTGCGAGTAACCTAGATGGTCTCACATTGATTAATTGTTTGTTTAAATTCTGTATTGAATTTTTATTGATGTGAATGTGTTAATTCCGGACATTGATTATTCGAGGTGTTTGATGCATGAAAATCATATTGGAAGTGCTCATTGTATGTGAATTTGACAGAAATAAGTATACTCAACATTATTGTTGAATGTCGAACATAGGTCCGATGATATGTGAAAGTGAATGTGCATATTGAAACAAAGTGAATGATTGATCATATGTGCTGTGATGCATTCATTATATGATATGCATGAAAAGATAAAGGCAATTGTGACCAGAGTCGTCAATGAAAAAGAACCTAAAGCTCAGAATGTGGTAAGAGCCTCTGGCTCACTATGTATAATGAGCTCGGTATCTCCAACAGATACGAGACAGTTATTAATGAGTTTGGTATCTACAATAGATACGGGACGGTGAAAAAGGCACTCGATCACAACAACATAATAATTGAAAGTGAGTCTTATAAGCATTGCACATACAATTTGATATGCATTATATGAATGATTGAATTAAGTTGTATGAACTATTCTGAATGTGAAATGTGAAATAAATGAATAAAATTGTCTTTGATTGAACATGATGATTAATGAAGTGATGTAAATTATGTGGTTATATGAATTATATATGAATTGTTGTGTTATGTGATATAAGTGAGCACATTGATGATGACTTGCTCACTGAGTTCGCAAACTCATTAAAATTATAACGTTGACTTTCAGGTACGAGAGAGGTGACTTAATTACTAAAACGTTCTAAAAGAAGCTTAGTACTGTTTTTGGATAGAAGAAATGGCTTAAAGGTCGATCAGCTGAGACTGAAGTGATAAATAGAGTTTTATATAGTTCCTCATTTATGTAGTATATTTTGGTAAATAGAGCTGTAGACTCTGATAAGCTTTCCATTCTGTATATATATGGATGATGTATGTAATGCTACAATGTACATTTTCTTTTATGAAATGAAAATAAGGAATTGAGTTTTAGATTTAAGTATTTGTGTTTGAATTATGATGCCATAATAAGTGATGTGACTGCTCTAACGCACTGCTTCCATCAGACATGTACTCGAATGTCTGATGGACGTATAGGCACATATCAGATGGGAGTGGGGTGCTACAATAAGCCTACCATCTTCACTTCTTTTGCCTCAAATTCTCATGATATGGATCTGTGACATTGGCAACTTGGTCATCCAAGTACCAATATTTCATCAAAGTTTGTTCAATTAGACTTTAGCATTTCATTTTCAAATAACTGTTCTTGCAGTATATGTCCTTTAGCCAAACACACTCGTTTACCTTTTAATCATAGTGCTACTAAATCTATTGCATGTTTTGATTTAATTCATGTTGATGTTTAAGGACCATACCATACTCCTTTTATTACTAGTGCATGTTATTTTTTAACTATTGTAGATTATTATTCTTGCATTACATGGGTATGTTTAATGCAATAAAAATCTCAGACTTGCTTTTACGTCTAAATTTTTTTCACTATGATTAAAAATTAATTCAATGTCTTTATTAAACAAATTTGCTCCGATAATAGTTCAGAATTTTTCAATCACATTAGCAATAATTTTTTTACCTTTATTGGTGTAATAAATCAACATAGTTGTACCTATACACCTCAGCAAAACGGTGTAGTTGAGTGCAAGCATAGTCATTTACTCAATGTTTCTCATGCACTTCATTTTCAAGAAAATTTACCCTTAAAATTTTGGGGTGAATGCATCCTTACTGTAGCTTATTTAATCAATCGAACTCCATCCATGGTGCTCATTGGTAAAACTCCTTTCGAATTATTGTTTACCAATTTGCCTGTTTATATGCATTTACACATTTTTGGTTGTTTATGCTTTGGACATAATACTTATATCCAACATAAATTTGATAAATGTGCTCATCCAGGCATTTTTATTAGATATCCTTTTGCTTAAAAGGGCTACAAAATTTTTGATGTTCAAATTCAAAAGATTTATATTAGCCGTGATGTCACCTTCAATGAAAGAACTTTTCTTTGCAAATCATTAGATGTTGGTACTCTCTTGCCTACAATATCATCTTTACCCTTACCAAAACCTATCCATGATCTTACTATACCAACCAATAATAACCAAACAACCACATCCATAAGAGCACCTTAAGACTATACTCCTATCACCCCTATTATAAGACCTGAAAGCATACCTCACATCGATGCCCCTACTCTTGAAACAACCCATATCGATCCTTCTT
Organism: Erythroxylum coriaceum; assembly: GCA_026874005.2. NCBI lineage: Eukaryota > Viridiplantae > Streptophyta > Magnoliopsida > Malpighiales > Erythroxylaceae > Erythroxylum > Erythroxylum coriaceum. The sequence goes on along the minus strand of JANQAP020000597.1, from coordinate 857,660 downwards.
TACATTGTTCCTCTCGAGAAACTCACGCATCAAATAAATTCAAAACTACCATTGTTATAATGTTCAAAATTCTTCATCCACAAGTACAGTGTTCCCTTTACATAAATTTTTTATCTTATGACAAATTCTCTAATGTACATTTTTCATTTTTCATTTCTCAGTTCTCTATCTTCTATTGTAGAACCCACCATCTTTTCATAAACTATGCAGGTTCCTGAATGGTGAAATGCAATGAACGCTGAACTTGATGCACTAGAAAATGCTAAACTTGGTCTCTTATTCCCTTACCATCTCATCAAAAATCAATCGGCTGTCAATGGGTCTACAAGATAAAGTGACATTCTGATGGAAGCATTGAACGTTATAAAGCGCGATTAGTTGCAAAAGGATACACCCAAACTGAAGGCATCGATTACCATTAAACTTTTACCCCTGTCGTCAAATTAGTAACTGCTCAAACCTTGTTAGTCGTTGCCACCATCAAGAATTGGCCATTACATCAGTTTGACGTACAAAATGCATTTTTACATGGTGATTTACTTGAGGATGTCTATATGCTCTTACCACCTAACCATCCTGGAAAGGAAGAGAAAGATCTAGTTTGCAAACTCAACAAATCCCTCTATAGCTTAAAGCAAGCATCTCACAACTGGTTTGCAAAATTCTCTTATGCATTATTATCTATTGGTTTTACCCAATCTCATGCTGATCATTCCCTTTTTATCTTACGAAATGGTTCTTTATGTGTTTTTATTTTGGTCTATGTTGATGATATTGTGATTACATGTAATCATTATCAAGCTGACAGAACTGTAGTGGTGTATTAGTTTCGCAGACTCTCCAATTTATGACAGTCGTTTATAGCACAATCAAAAACCAAAAAAATTAAATGCAACAAAATAAATCAACGTCAATATTTGTTAACGCAGTTCGACAGACCTTATCTACGTCTACGGAACCCTTACCCAGCTTAATACTTTCATAAAAGGACAACGATAGTTTTACACAAGACTTTAATAAGCCAACCACTTAACCTTTGAAATTACCATTCGTCCTTACTACCTGTGAAAGAGATTCACACCTAATAACACAACCAACTAGTGTTAACTTCAACAGAGGATTTTTCTCAACAATCTTTTAATACAAGAACAATGATAAAATAACTCAAGTGTTTAAACAAACAATTTAACACTTAATAAGACACTTGAAAAAGAGACAAAGAACAACTTCCTACACAGCCAAGAAATACTCGCAAACCTTCCTCAATTCAACCCACAACAAAAAGAATCAAATCTCAAGTTCACCTTTCACGCGTGCACTTGCCATAACCACCCAAACGAAACCATTACCAAATGACTCATATGTGTATGTAGCAGAAGCAAGATCATGCACAACACATCAAATAAACACCCCAGCCAAAACCTTCACCAAGTCATTAATGTTTCAAGTGCATAACTTGGGTCACGCACACGGCACCACACCTTCGGCTATCTCATCAATTTTCTGCACACCCAGCAACGTAATCTGCCCATCCATTATAGATCAACCCACATCAAAGATGTAGACCAAGTCACAATCAATCCTCCCTAAAAAATAGCGAAATATTTATATCAAAGACAACACAATTACTCTCCCATTCACCGTCAACACACACCAGAAAACATTATAAGATCACTCATGTATGTTGTACAAAGAATAGAGTCACACACGCAGTAAGACAAAAGACCTGGAAACCTTCTCGCCACCTCCACTCAAGCCATCTTACGTTATCCATATCTCTATAAACGTGATCCACAACAATCTTCATTTAAGATAGACTTCTATTTTTGCAACAACTCTTATCCAAAAATCCAATTCAAATAAGATGTGTTATTTATTTACACCACTTCTTGATTTATATTTTTAACCATTGTCTTGAAGACCCAATAATCAAAAATGCCAAAATTAAATAATGAGACGTAATAAATATCCTAACACAAGCTATTTTTAATGTTAAGTTTTTCCTTTTTAGCAAGTTCCGTGTCAAAGATTTAGGACCTCTCAAGTATTCCCTTAGCATTGAAGTCCCCCGCTCACCTGAAGGAATTTATCTAAGCCAACGAAAATATGTGCTAGATCTACTTCATGACACTGGTCTTACTGGTTCTCGCATAGGTGAAACTCCTATGGACCAACCTTAAAGCAACACCTCAAACTTGATGACAACAATGGTGCCTTACTTCCTGATCCTTCTTTCTATCGACGACTTGTTGGTCGACTCATTTATCTCACTATTACAAGACCAGACATCACTTTCACTGTCACTATTCTAAGTCAATTCATGCACCAACTTGCAAGCCTCACCTTAATGCTGCTCATCCATTATTACTATATCCGAAGAAAAGTCAAGGCCAAGGGATTTTATTATCATCCAAAAGTTCATTACAATTATCAGCTTACAGTGATTCAAATTAGGCTAGTTGTCCAATGACGAGGCGTTCCACTACAGACTTTTATGTTTTGCTCGAGTCTAGTCTGATCTCATGGAGAAGTAAAAAACAGTCCACTGTTTCTCACTCATCTACTGAAGCTGAATATCGCTCTATGGCTATGACAGCTCGTGAAATTGTATGGCTTAACACATTGCTTCAAGATCTTGGTCTTACTTCCCTTACTCCTACCATTCTTTACTATGATAGCCAAACTGGTCAGCACATCACTGTGAATCCCATCTTCTACGAACGAACAAAACATATTGAAATAGATTGCCACATCATTTGTGAGAAACTTCAAAAAGGGATCATCCAACTTCATCCTATCTTAACTATCAAGTTGTCAATATTCTTTCTAAATCCTTAAGTAAAGATCAGTTTTTCAAATTACAACACAAGCTGAGCATTTTAAATCTACATGCTACAGCTTGAGGGGGAGTATTAGCTGTACATGTAGCTGTACATATCCTGCACATCTTTTGTTGTATATAGTATATTTGACTAAGTTATTCTTTCCATGTCCATAGCACAACTTCATTAGATTGGCTTTTACCGTTGCAACAAGTTGTATATATTTGGGTTTTGTAAATAAGAAAAGTAGAACAACCTTACTCATTTTAATAATTGGTTGTCTTGTGGTCCAATACTTTTAAATCAACTACCAACAATCTAAATGGGTCAATATTAAAACTCTGACTGAACCGAAGCATTAAAAAAATGATTATTTAATTATTTTCTTTATAAGTTAATTGTCAAACAGGAAAAAAACTAATTTAAGTTCGTTAAATATTGTTTTTCTTTTTCATCCTCTTAGCTTTATTTTTATCGAATCAGTTATTAAATTTTAAAAAAATTGTTTCTGAATTCTTAACATAAAATGTGAATTATTCATATCATTTTAGTACATAAAAACGTTGTGATCTTTTTTTTTTCAAATTAAACTCATCACTTATTATTAGGGAACTAGGATTTCATGTAATCTTATGCTGGAAATCATATAATATTAGAATTCAATTCCAAAATTATTTTGCTGGTTTGTGAGTTTTGGAATTGGATATTAGAGATTTTATTTTGTTTTATATTTTTATGACCAGGTATATATAAAAATTGTGGACAAAATCATGGAATCGAGGGAAAAATATCGAAGGAAGTTGCGTAATCCTCTCGTGCACCATTTTTCCAAGTCCTCCCACGCTCTTTGATTTGTATGTTCCATGTCTTTATACCACCATGACTTTTTGGTCTTAACTACCTATTTATAATCACCCATTGTTGAATCCAGCTGGTGCACTATCACGATCAATGAGTTCCGCATATATGGGACCAATATATACACAAGCCGCCTAGATGTGAAAATCTTCTTTAGCACATATAGTATCATGTTCTTATCACAGGAACTGAAAGGCATATATGACCTGAAGGACGAGCTGGCTGTTTTATTTTAATGGATCTTTGTACAGTATGATCAACTCGCTCCATCATTGTTGGGTTCTTAATAATATACAGATGACGATAGTTTTGAATTTAAAATTATATCTTAATTTATATGTAAATTTAAATCTATTAACTAGTAATTCGAAAAAATCCATTTATTGGACTTTTTTTGGGAAAAAGATAGATCTTTTATTTATCAAACGTAGGATAATAATCCCAAACCATAAAAGGGGCATACAAATGAGAGTGTCAAGCTAACTCATGAGCTTTGACATTGTAGCGCCTACTAATCCAGCGCACTGAAATGTCAGTTTTACGCTTGAGAATACTTAAGCAATCATCTATAATTTTACCAAAATCAAATGAGTCTGCTATAGGTGATTGAAAAGAATAATAGATTTCCTGAGCATCCACTACAGTAGAACACAATCCATGAAGATGCAAATCAATCCAAGACAGAAGAGAACGACAAGCTATAGCTTTTGCTATCTTAGGTTTAAGCACAGCTGGATAGAGGCCTGAGAGAGCAAACACAACATTTCCTTTGCTATTTTTAACCACTGCTCCATAATCACTTTTGTTCATTTTAGAAAAGGACGCTGCATTTACAAAGCAACGCCACTGCAACGAAACACCTGCGTTTGAATCATAATCAACAATTCCATCGGATTGAAAAGATCCACTAGGACTGTTGGATACAGCAGAAATTGGATTATAAAGGTCTCTTGCTGCTGTCCAGTCTTGAAGAAACGAAGATGTCATTCCTAGAACTTGCGAGCAAGGCGTGATCTTATCTTCTCAAACAAATTTGTTTATGCTACACTATATCTGCCATAAGTCCATGCAAACATTCCTAATTTTATCAACAAGGACAACCTTGGAAGCATTGCAGACACAAGTAAATATATTCGACCCAAAAGAGCTAAAATTTATTCCAGATCTCTCTCGCTGCATAGCAGCCCAAAAAATATGGAAACAGTCTTCGTTACCTCCACAATGGCCACAACTTGAGTCAATATCTATTCCTCTTCTAAATATTCTCTCTTTTGTGGGAATAATATCCCTTAAAAGTCTCTAAAGGAAAGCTTTAACTTTAGGAGGGATTTTTAGATTCCACAAAAACTGCCGTGTATCATCTCGTTCGTCGTAAGGACCTCCTTCAAAATAAGAGCTTGGTAATATATACAGAGGTGAGTTTTACAAGAAAAGAGGTATTAGGAGACTTGTGTTTGTTACTATTGTACGAGCTAGAGGTGCAAGGGTGAGTTGACTTAGTTCCATGTACAAAGGTGACTTTTATAAAAAGAGGTATTAAGGGAACTCTATTGGATATTGGTTACTACCGTACGAGTGAGAGGTACAAGGGTGAGTTTCATAAAAGGAGCTATCGTGTTTATTACTATTGTACAAATTAGAGGTACGAAGGACATTGAGTTGGAAGGCAAGCTTAGACATGGATTTGGGATGCATAAGTTTTTCACACGTAATATTTAAGCTAATATGAAATAAGATTTGTTTGTTTAGGTGAAGCTCTAAACTAATAACATATTAACATACAATAAAATATATGTTGGTTACGGTCAACAAAATACGTAGTAAATTATATTTATATTATTAAAAATTAAGCTGGACGAAGAAACTGAAGCAGAAAAACAAAGTGAACTCCTTTTGAGGGAAAGAGGTAAAACTGGATTGTCTTATTTAACTCAGCTAGTTTAAAGTTGTCCCGCATGGTAAGAACACGTTATTATTACGTACAGGAAGTAGCTACATAGTCTTCTAATCTAATGCCCCTGAGCCTGAGGCTTATTTTTAGTTCATGGGCTTCTAGTTACTCCATCCCTCAGCTCCCTCTGAGATCTATTCCAAGTCATAACGTGACATTGACCTAGAAGGGCTAAACATGGTCACTTCCTCTCTATTATTCTTAAGCCTCCTTGCGTCTTCCCTAGAGATCCGGAAAGCATTTGCCAGAACCTCCTCCGGCATGGACCTAATTGTTGAGACTCGTCCGGAGAGTTGGCTGATTTTTGCGTTGTCGTTGGTCTTGAATGCTATCCATTCTAGTCCCTCACCGCCTGCTCTCTTGATTGACACGAAGTTCTGGGGTAATGTTAGTATTTGACCCTCCCTAACCTCGCCGTCGAAAACTCTTCGTCCTGTGTTATCAACAACCTGGATACGGCCCCTTCCTCTGGTGAAGTAGCAGATACTATGCGCGTTCATGTTCCAATATGGTGTCATGAGAGCATTCTGCAAATCATTGTCGATTAACATTATTAGTTTGGAGTCTGAATTAAGGCCAGACAAATGTCAATTCATTGCTTCATACCCTGTAAAGAACACCCTTTTGAGCGCTAAGTCGGAGGAATCGGAGGATAGGAAGGGTAAGGCTGTTGAGAGTGGTGAGACGGCCGGCGCGTGGATTGTAAAGATCGGCGCGTGAAGGAATGTTGATGTTTTGCTTCAATCTGGCAGTGCAGAAGGTTTCCTCTACGCCATTGTCGTATCCGCCATATCCCCTTTCGTACTGTTCTTCTTCTCGGCTTTGTTCTGGGCTTATCACCTCAAGCCCACCCTTCACTCTCACAATGATGCCCCTCTCATCTCTCTCGCTCTGAATCGTTCTTGCTAATCGTGTATCAACGTTGAAAGCTTCCGCTAGTATGCGCTCGTCAAACCCACTAAAGACGTTCCCTGATCTTTCTTGTTCGCCTCTCATGCGTTCACTTCTTGGGTACCTTCCCTCTCTCTGGCCTCTTCGGCTCTGTACTAATCCTTCTTGTGGATTACCACCAAGGAAGAATTTCTGAACCAAGGTTTTTGATTAGTTACATTGACTAGGACAAATCTTGTAATAAAGAAAAGAAACTATAATCCTTTGTTACGTACCCTGAAGTTATTATCAAGTTGGTTGGCCGCATTGCTAGTGTCAATAATGAGGACAAGGACAAGATCAGACTGGCCATTGTTGTAAACCCAGTCAGCGACACCTGCAGGCAAAGCTAATACGTCACCTTCTCTGATCTGCCTGACCTTCTGATGCTGGTCTCTCCGCTGTCTTCCCTCTCCAGGAAAGGCTTGTGACTCTGATTCCGATGAGGACTGGAATGTCTCAGGACACCCTGGGATTGCAGCCCCCTGAATACCCCTACCTGCAATATTAACGGATAAGGTTCAGAAACAGATAAATGCACCATCACGAGTGTAATATAATATAGCACAGAAGACGTACCTTGGACAACATATGCAATCTTAGGTCCGTTAGTGTAAGCGGGCAACAAGAGCCCTCTTTCTCTGATACGATGACGAATGGCTACGACACCGGCGCACTCGAACTGCTCATCTTCTTCGTCCCAGATTTCAGTGACGCCAGCCTCTGATTGGATCCGGCGAGCGGGCTCCAGGGCATTTAAGCTATCGATTTGGCATTCATTGCGCTCAAAGCGTTGCAGTCGTTTCGTTCGTTGCTCTCTAATCTGACGGCTTGTCACTTCCTCTAGCTGAGCACTACAACAGTGAAACAGAAGAAGAGAGCAGAGAGAGAGAGCGAGAAAAGAAGCCTGAGACATTGTTGGTGAAGGTGGGCTTTAACTCTAGTATGTTGAAGAGTGATAGATTGGGGCTAGGTATTAATAGTGAAAATGGCGGAGTTGGCGACAGCATGCATTTGGGACGTGGCTAGTTTGGTTGATGAGTTGTCGGGAAGCTTTCTGCATGAGTATTTGTCTTCAAGTGTTGCATGGCTGCAACACCCCTAGCTGCGTACACATATCTGTGTGTTCTGGTAGGGTAGCTGTTGGTGGTCGACGCATCTGAATACAATTTACTATACCAGATTTCATCACTTTATGCGTAAGTTTAGACAAACATCGATCATTTTACGGAACATGAGCAAGGCATTTATGGATCGAGAATATCACATCAATTTGTTCACCACTAGTGTAGGTTCCCCTGTTATTTTAGCTTCTTAAATATTCTGTCTGCATCTGCATGCATGCTAATACACTGAAATTTTAGCACAGTCCATCACTTGTCTTGAACACAGTACAACCATATCAAAGCACATTTCTCCAGGCAATACACAATTTTACAGTTTTTTTTTGAATACAAGGAAAAAAAACAGAAAAACGCTACTAAATTAGGTCAGCCGGCGGGCAACCCCGGCGATACAAAGTACGGCTCCAATCAGAAGCTAAAAAAGACAGTATGGAGGTTGGAGGATCCAAAAGAACGTGCAACCCTGGGGGAATATGCGTAGCTTCAGCTGCCAGACAATCGGCGCATGTATTCCCCTCCCGATAGACATGGTTAACCTGTACCTCCCAGTCACGTTCCATCAATGCCAGTATCTCCTGCACCAAAAGAGAATTCATAGTCAGTAAAGAGCCCGAAGGGGAGAGGATATTGATGACCTGAAGTGAGTCGACTTCCAGAATGATTTTCCGAAAGCCCAGGTCCCATGCCACTGTGAGCCCTGTGTGAACCCCTTGTAATTCAGCGACCAACGGCGTGCTTGCTTCAAACTTATGGAGAAAACCCCCTCGCCATTGGCCATGACAGTCCCTAAGCAATCCCCCAGCCGTACTGACTGAGGAGCCAGAAAGCACCGAACCATCGGTGTTGACTTTAGTCCAGCCCTCCGGCGGTGGCGTCCAGCATACTGGTGTCCCTACTGGCAAACCTCTTGTGGGAGTGACACACCGCGTCACTGCGTGAGCCCGGCGGATCCACGACACATACCCTAAAACTAGATGATGTCCCGCGTCTGGCCACTCGAACCCCTCCTCAAAAATACTCTTGTTGCGCCATTGCCAGAGGTACCAACATGAGACCCCAAAAATGACTGTCCAGTCGAGTCCCGACCGATGGTTTTGGATGGTCAAATTAGTCTGGAGCCATTGCTCTATAGTCCCCTGGCAAAAAAACGTCGCTTGCAACACTGGGGACCATCGCTGCCAAAAGAGTCGGACCCGACGACAATCCCGAATAGCATGCAGTGCGGTTTCTTCGTGCCCGCAGTGACGGCGGTGACTGTCGGAAGCGATGTGCCAGAGAACGCGCTGGTGATTGGTCAGAAGTTTGTTATTTGCTAACAGCCACAGAAAAGCGCGGATCTGCTGTGGTCCCGGCCATTTCCAGATGATATTCCAGAAAGGGTTAGGGTTCACTGCATCATCCACCGTAAGTAACGCATAAGCAGATTCCAGCGTGAATTTCCTTTTGCGGTCCGGGTCCCCAAACAAAAGTATCAGCCTCCTCCTCAGACGAAGGGGGTCGGACCGTAGCGATGATCATGCATAAATGATCGGGAAGATAAGGAGTGATCAATTCCCATTTCCAATTGCCATCCACCGCTATATACTCAGCCACGAAACTGTTCAACAGCTGTGCTGGAAGGGGTTGCCCAGTCTCATGTGCTAAGAGACTCCATCCAGGTACCCATCGGTCAACCCAAAATTTGGTCCGGTGCCCATTACCCAATGACCATGTAAGACCTTGACGAATATGATCCCACGTAGCGTCCATCCCTCGCCAAAGGGACGACGTCCCAGCGGTTGGCAGAGTGGGAGGGATGTGTGAATCAGGAAATCGATATTTAACTCGGAG
>JANQAP020000597.1:832903-848045 GCA_026874005.2 Erythroxylum coriaceum | reverse complement strand
GATGATCCAGGGGCCTTCGGTGAGTGCTTTCAGGAAGTCGACTTCGGCTTTGAAATTAATCAGGTAAAAATCATAGTTGAGATCGACGATTTTGATTGGTTGTTGCGGTTGCCAGAGTGCGTGTAAGCGTTGGCTGAGGATCCGGAAACCAATACGTCGGCCTAGCAGTTTGACCACTACGGCTTGGGTCCATTGTTGATCTAGTTTATGCTTCAGGGTCGGGGAAAGGGAAATGCCCGGTGCTTGTCCTTCTGTGTTGATTCGAATGTCACCATCCGCTATTTCAATAGGCTCTTTCGGTGGCCATGGTAACGACGCCCTAGCCGACCCTTCTGGGGGTTCCTTAGTCACTGCCGCGCTGTAGGTTAGTGGGGTGATACTTGGAGATGCTTCCTCGCGGCTTCGAATACGGCTTTTCTTTGGAGGTTGCCCTTTCGGAGCTAGCGTATCGCTAGCTAAAGGGTTGTGCATTCTGTCGAATGGCACTTGAACTTTGGATGATGGGGGTATGGGAACAGGAAGATCGTTGGAGGAAAAAACAAACGTAAGCAGTGTGGTGCGAAGAACAGTACTCTCGAAGCAAAGCGCTGAAGCAAGTTTACTGTAGCATTTCAGAGCAAGTTTACGTTTTAACAAATGTAGAACCATATCAAAACACCATACACAATTTTACGTTTTAACAAATGTACAACCATATCAAAACACCACAATACACAATTTTACGTTTTAAAACGTAAAATTGTGTATTGCCCGGTGAAAACATATACATATATATATATATATATGAAAATTTGTACTGCTTGCGTGGGAGTGGCAATGAGTGTGACAGGTTAATCCGATCTTCTCAAGGCACGACTTAAGTTATACCTAAAGTTTAATCGGATTTGACTCATAACGTCTGAGTTTAAACTTGAAGAATTTTGGGTAGCCCGAAGTCCACTTAAAACTCAAACTCATCTAACTCTTAATGCGATTCGTTTCTTGAGGTAATTTGACCTAATATTTTAATGCCTCAAGCCCACCACCTCACATCTTCCTCCTCTTGAATCAAAGATTTGACTAACAACACTAATAAATAGTCACAACAATGGCGCAATAATAATATAACAACATTATTGACAGGAAAGAAGCAACAGCACAAAACAGAAGTGAAAAGTGTACTAGTGAAGAGAAGCAAAGAACCAGAGAAGAGAAGAAGGATGATGGAAGCAGAAAAGGGAGACGCGATTGATATATTCACAGAGATGGAAGAAAAATGATTGAAGCGGGACAAGCGAAGGCTAGGAATGGCAATGTCGAAGCTTAACTTGAAAATATCTTTTAAAGCCCGAAATCCACACAAAACTCGATTGAACTTGAGAAGTTTGACCCGAATTCAATCTTGAAGAGCGGCTGTGTAGAGATCATAATCAATCTGATGGTTGAAATTAAACGTTTGACTGAATGAGTTGAGGAATCTTGAACCACTGATTGTGAAGTTCTGGCTGCTAAAACGTCCATAAGAGTATGGATAATAGTGGCATAAGAGAAGGAAATTAGAAAGAGAGAGAGGGGGGAGAGGAGATAGAAGTAATTATCACCTTTAAAATTTTAGATCTTACTTAAAATAAAGGGCACCAACGGGGTTGGTTTGAGTAGTAAACGACTTGGTTTTGCTTAACCAAAATCTTAAATTCGAGTCTTGTGAATGTAGCTATTCTCTTTGGGAGACTCACACACCAAAATCAGGTGTGCGACGCGGGTTGAATTTTGACTGAGTCGAGATAAAGCCTTGGTGAGTTGGGTGGGCCACAAAAAAAAAAAAAGGGTTCACAGCAAAATACTAACTAAATTTTTTATAATAAAATACTTACAGAAAAATTAAGTTAAACATCAAATTGAACATTCATAAAATGTTAGGGTTCTTTTTAAATATGTTCAAACATTAAGTTCAAATTAATTTAAAATAGAAATGTTAAAATTTAATTTGATCCGTTTAATATTTTTTGTATAGGTAAAGAGATCATTAAATTCTTTATTATGTTATATTTATTTCTTTACATATTTAGTTTGTATTGTCTTTAAAATTATAAAAATTGTATTTTTAATTTTTTATAAAAAATTATTTTTATATTTCAATTAAAAATAATAATAAAATAAATGTGATATAAATATCATAATCATATTTCATTAAAATAGTAATCTAGCTAACTTCTTAAAGCCTTTAAATTTATAATTTAAAATAATTAAATAAATTATTAATTTAAATTAAACTTAATTAGTTATGTTCAAAGTTAAAAGTTGGGTTGGATCTTGTATAAAAATTTTTACTTAATTAATGTGTGATATTTATTTTATTTATATTTTCCTGTTAACTTTTTAAACTTAAAAAAAATATTTTAAAAATTTTAAAAATTATAAATAAAAATTTAAAGATTACAGTTTTTAAATATTTTTGTAAATCACAACACAAGTTCATATCTTTTGCCTTATATAATACAAGTAAGTTACGTCTCCCGCCACAGTTGACTAACACTGCCACTAGCACTGACACGCCAGCGCTTTTATGCCTATCGTTAAGGAGGGGCCTAAGGAGCGATAGCTTTATCCTGAGAGCAAGAATGGTATCGTGGGCTACCCTTTCTGCAAATCCTGCATTTCGCTACACTCGAAGGTCCTTTCTTCGTGCCGAGCCTCACGCACCAAGTGTACGAACCATGCTCAGACGCATCGCTGCCAAGCTCCCAGAGAAGACCTCCTTGCAGTACAGAACACTTGGAGACTCTAACCTTCAAATTAGCGAAATTACTATAGGCACTGTAAGATTTCTTCCCTTCTCTTTTTAGTAGGCATATGAAATGTGTTTGCTTGTTTCCCTTCCATATTACGTGGGAATTACTACTCTTTATATGTCTTTGACTTGCTGTTATATTTGTAATATGTAACGCAACCTTAGTTACATATTTTGGATTGAACGTAAAAGGGCAATAAATAAAGAAATGAGAAAAATACTTAATTTTGATTTCATAATTTCAAAAGAGCTTTCTAAAGCCGAAAAGAGCGTGAATCCATCATCATCTTTATTAGAACTGTTGACTGGAATGCGATAAAGCCCTTTTATAGTTTTCTCAAAACGTAAGTTCTCTTAACGGGTCAGAGAATCCTTATGCTTACGAATGATATGAGCAACTGCAGTAGACCTTAACCTTTATATTTATCATTCATATCGGGCTTTCCCATCACAGGCTCGATATTAGTCTAGTCCAAATTGATTGGATCTATTTTTCACCTGAACTTTGATCCATTAACTTAGATCATTTATTGAGCCACTTTATTATCTTTATCTGGATCAAATTACGTAACTTAATCGATAAGTTATTGAAAAACCAAAAAATGAAATTAAATGTTGTCCAACTTTATGGAAAAAGTAAAAAAAATATCCAATATTCTCCCCCTTGGACAATACTTAATTGCAGTATTGAATCAAGTTTAAAATAGTTTAAAAACTCGATTAAGCTATGCTACTATATTAGTCGACTAAATTTAAAAACAAAACATTTGATCCAAAGATAACGAAAGTCCATCATTCTGTCCTGCAAAGCATTCGATACCGAAAAGTATCAAATCTATGTGTCATGTGTGACACAGATCTAATACAATCATGCATATCTAATACCTTACTAAAATGAATGGAAAAATGAAGTGTAGCAAACTAAATGATATCTGTATGATCTAAATTATATCTTCTTTGTTTGTAAGTCTCGATTTCTCTAAACTTTATGCTAAATGACATATGCTAAACTGCATTAGAGAAATCCTATTTTCTCTCACCGAATGCTGAACAAAATTAGAGAAAATTTGTTTCCTCTCACCAAATGCTAAACTGCATAAGAGAAAACCTTTATGTTCTCTATCTAAATGCTAAACTACATTAGACAACTTTTATGGGATTAAAACTTATATCCTCCTATGTAATGTCAATTTTTATGGATATCCGTACAAACTTATATGTGTCTAAGTGACATAGGATCAAGGTCAATCTGTATATAGGCCCAATGACCTTTAAATGCTTAAGATTGACACAAATCTTAAGACTTTCACACGTATTATGACAATGTATGATAATAAGTATTACTGAAGATAAACAATGATCATCTTTATTGATGAACCACCATACTGTCATAATACATCAAATGTATAAATGTACAAATGTACATGGAGCAAATATAATGATTCCCTAACTAACAGTGTCTAAAAGACTTCAAAATACTCATACTGTATACTTGTCTTCCAAACACAAGTGGGCGAAGTCCTTTAGTTAAAGGATTAGTTTACAATTCCTTAGTCTTTAAATGCTCCAAATCTTAATGTTACCTTTTCGTATCAACATCTTTATGGTCTAATAATTGCCCTCCAAATGCTAAAACCCTGTGATATTCATTGTTGTTACTAAACAACATAGCAGCAAGATTATCATAGTACAACCAAATGAGTCTAGCCACTGAATCAACCACAGATAACTCAGAAATCAAGTTTTTGAGCTCAATCGTCTATAAAGCAACCCTATAGTATGCACTCTATATGCATGGTCGAGGAAGCCACCCATGTCTACTTGACACTCTTCTACAACATTGTACCATCTGCAAACTTAAAACTTTAACCTTGAGTGGACTTTTGATCATCTGGATACATAGCTTAATTTTGAATCTGAATTCCTTACGAGGTTTAGACCGTTGACTTTTCTATATGTTAACATATAATTCTTGGTTCCCTTAAGTATCTCAACACTCATTTGACTGCATTCCAATGGTCTATACCTATATTAAGTAGATATTAACCAAACAGTCAAATAGTAAATGCAATGTCCATCTTAGTACTTACCTCAACATACATCAGGTTATCAATCGTACTAGAATATGAAACATTTCTCATAACCTCTCTCTTTACTTTATTCTTTGGACACTGTGTCAAAGATTATCTCTCAATATGAGAGATAGGTGCTATGACAGGTTTACAGTTAACCATATGAAACTTTTGTAGCATATACTCAATGTATGCACTCTGTGAGAGGCCTGATGAGTGTTGAGATGTATCCTAGTAAATCTGTATACCTAGGACAAAAGATGCTTCTCCAAGGTCCTTCATATTGAAATATTTGGCCAAAAATTGCTTAACCTCATGCAATATGGTCAGGTTATTCAATGTGAGCAAAATATCATCCACAAATAATAATAGGAAGATAATTTTGCTCCACCTGACCTCGTAATACAAGCATCTTTTTAACTGTATTTTCCACGAAGTTGAAAGTGGCCACAACCTTATTAAATGTAAGGTACCTATTTTGGGAGGTTTGATGTAAACCATATATTGATTCGCTTAACATGCAAACCATGCCAATTTCATCTGGATCCTGAAATACTTTAGGTTGTACTACATGTAGACCTCTTCATAAAGGTCTTTATTTAGGAAAGCGGTTTTGAAAATCATCTAATACAACTCTATATCATCATGAGCTACAATTGTCATAATCACTCAAATGTATTTTACAAGGACACGAGAGAAAAAGGTAATATTAAGGTCTCTCCCTAAATGAACCATCAAGCAACTGAGCGAGCCCATAACCTGCTGAACTTTATCCTAAATCCTTTAGGTCTTGAAACTTACTTACAAGTGAAGGGTTTGCAATTTTGCTGCAAATCAACTAGCTTCCAGACCTTACTATGCTTCATAGATTGCATCTTATTATTTATTGCATCCCACTACAATTCTGCATTGGGTGCAAAAATAGCTTCTGTAAAAGTAACTGGATTCGTAACATGTCTAATATCATGATCCTGTTCACCTAACAGACTATATAATTAGATGGGATAGCATGTCGTCTCACTCTAGCGGATCTACACAACTGCATTAGATCTTTTACCCCCATAAACCTCTGTATGTACAGGTATGAGTTTCTGTTCATGTACATACATGGTACAAAGACTTAGATCCACCATATCTAATGGTATAAGTAGCAGGTACATAATAACTTTAGTATCTACTCTGCTATCATTCGAAGGTTAAAGGGCCCGTCATCATCATAGACATCATATTCTAGAACCTTAATTGTTTGTGATTTCACTATTCTGGTCCCTCCTCTTATAGTAAAATCTGTAGCTTTTAAAGTGGTCAGGATATCCTATTAAATAGCAATGAGCGGAACAAGCATGCAATTTGTCTTTATAAGGATTATACTACCTCAGTAGGGCAACTCCATACACAAATGTGTGCAAGGCTGTGTTTAAACACTTCTAGATAATCAGGTAGATTAGTCATGTTCTGCATCGACTTCTTTAAGTTCTTGAGGGTGTTATTATGCCTTTCTACAGCTCAGGACTACTTGACATGGTGAATTAAGTCATTATTCCAAATCATTCCATAAATCTGGCAAATGGACCTTTTCATGTCCTGAAATACCATGTTTGCCATAATACTCTCCTCCACGATCAGATCTGACTATCTTGATGAAAATTTTCAATTGGTTCTCAACCTTCAGTTTTTAAGCAAGAACCCATAACTGTAACAGGAATAATCATCAACAAATGTCAGAATACTTTTGAAATTGCACAATACATCTGTATAAGGTCTTCTGATATCCGTATTAGACCCAACAAGCCAGAAGCACGAGTTAACCTCTTTAGATCCAACTTACCCCTGCAATAGTCAACACATGTTTTCAGATCATCATAATCTAGAATTGAAAGAATGTTTTCCTTAATCAATCTCTCAACCCTAGCTTTGGAAATGTGGCTTAAACTTTTATGCCACACCATGTATAACTTATCATTCATCAGGGTTCTTCTTTTCATAACTTGTTTAGCAAGATACCAAGAAGCATATATCTAATTCGGGGTAAGACACATTCTATACAAATCATATGATAAGAAAGTTGTACCAATATGTTTTGTATTAAACAACAACTTTATAATAGAAGCATTAATTACAAAGCGTTAACCTTTTTTGTCCAAAATTGATACAAAGATCACATATAAAATGTGTCGTGTAAAACCAAAATGAACTTTGTAGCAAGGTTCAGTACATACATCCCCTGTAGATATTACATTCGCTTCTTCATTGCTGTCAACCATCAGTTTCTCTTTGCCTTTATTTGGCATTATCCTGGATATAAACCTCTGCATTGTGGAAGCACCATGATAAGATGCTCCACTTTCTAGTCACTAAGAACTTAATGCCACTATCGGAAAATTAGATTCATAAATTGATAAGCCAAGGAGTTACCTGATGGTCTTAATCTTTCTTTCTAGGCCTTATACTATTGGCTTCTTTATGTCCGTAGGCCCTTTACCAGTACTGGATTGACCAACATTAGTATGTAGAGGAGATTTAGTCTTTCTACCTGTGAAATTAGAGGGCTTCATCTTTGCCTTCCCTTTAATTGCTTCGAGGGCTGTAAGAGTAGCAAACTTGAGTTTCTTCTCCTTAATAACGTAATGGGCAATCAAAACATTGAAATCTCATTCCTCATCCAACGAATAATATGTCATCACTATATTACTAAACTCTAGAGGAAGTGTGTTCAGAGTTTAGTGAACTATGAAGACATCAGGAAGAGGAATATTTAGCATCTTTAGTCTACTGTGAAGATGGATCATTCTTGATATGTACTCCATCACTCCCCTTCTCCTGTATACCTCATGGAGAATAATTCTTTCATCAAGACACTTATCTCAACATTAGGTGAGACTGGGAGACATTTCCAAGAAATTTCTTCGTTGTGTCTATGTTCAGAAGTCCACTAAGCAGATGGTCAAGTATGGATCTTTCAATGGTCATGCAACATAATTTGTTAGACCGATCCCAGGCTGCATAAGATGCTTAGAGCTCATAGATGTAGGTGGAGATGACCTATCTATCCGTATGACCATACTATCTCTATAGCATTCAATACATCCTTTATCCACTTCTTTGTATTGAAACTGGTTAAGGTTTCAATGGTGACACTAATATCGTTGATCGAAAAGGTGGCTACAAAATGACAATTTTTATATCAACATGTAGGATAACAATGATACTCAAAGGTATTAAATGCTATCTATACCGAGAATTCAGACACACATATTATGAAACACCTGTGAGTTGAATACATAATATATGCAACTAGACCTCTATATAAAAACGATTAAAGTATAAACTATCAACTCTCATGACACTACCACTTGTAATTGAATAGATCATTCAAGCAACGACTTTCCTCTATCCAACGCCTTTATGCACATCTCAAAATTTCATGTAAGGCCAACACTTGTGTGAAGAATAACCAAACATGAGACCAAAGACATCCCCCAATGTGTAAACAAAACAATTCAAAATACTGACTCGAAAGGCTACTGTGGTGACTACATCCTCATCAACACTCAAAAAGTCCGCAAATATAAAGGATACATCTTTATGTTATTCTCACATTTTTTAAGGGTAAATGGTATGTGACAATGTAACATCAATAATGCTAAACCCGAATGCACAATCTCATTGTCAAACACTCGTTTTGAAAACATTCTTTGAAAACTTTATTTGAGACTTTCGTAACTAAAAAATCTCATTAGAGCGACTATCGTGCATCACCAAACATTGAACCAACCACTCGAAATACGAGAACCTCATGTATCTCTTTTATGACAAGTTCGTTGCGCAAAAATTCACTCAAAAATAGCTTCAGGATGTCTTAAAAACCTTTTCCGAGTGATTATCATGTGATCTCGAACATTAAACATGAGGCCCAAGATACAAAAACTTGAAGTATTTTTATCATGTGATGTTCGAAGCATGAAAATTTACTCGAAATCAGTTCCAGAACACCTTAATTCCTTTTCCTAGAGTTAAACTTTAATTTATTACTAATGTAATAAATCCAGAAAATGGAATAACTCATTTTATAAATTTCCAGGACACAGAAACTGACCAAAAACATCCCAGAGAACCCTTACCGAAAATTTGAAAAGTTTTGTTTTTTTTTTAATTTTCATACGAATGACGTCAGCTGCCCATCAGCGCGAGGGGCGCGTGCTAGACACGTGCCTACATCAGATGCATGGGGCACACGTTTGGTGCGTGTCGTGCATACACGGCAACGCACAGACTTGCCCACCGACTCTAATGCGTGCATCACACACGCGACACGTGTCCTTACATTGTTAGGCCATGTGTCTTTACATTGTTAGGCCACATGTCAAGCATCCGTACAGCGTGTGCGTTACATGTGCCCGCTACACCACCTTCGCCCTGTCACTATAGATGGGATGGCGCGTGTGTGGCACAAGCCACACGCATCCTCCATCCTGTATCACTACGCGTCCCGCAATGGACTGGTACATGTCACCCCTTCGCCTGCATTGTGCAGGTGTCAGGGGCGTGTACCACACTTACCCGTCGGTCTCTGTCACTTAGTGACGGTCTAGGAGATTTTCGATGAGTTTCAAACCAATTTTTCGTGTTCCCGAGCATGTTTTCACCCCGTTTCTCAAGGCTAAACACATTTCTACCAATTTCATGCAATAATAAGCAAGAAAAAACTGAAAAACAGAAGTTAACTCTCCGAGAACCTTATGGAGAAAAACAGAAAAATGTTCGTTTTTAGTCACCCGATCATGTCACTGCTCTGATACCACGGGACCTTAGTTACGTATCCCGAATTGAACGTAAAAGTGTAATAAATAAAGAAATGCAGAAAATATCTTATTTCAGTTCCATAACTTCAAACGAGCTTTTCGAAGCTAAAACGAGCACTAATCCATCGTCGTCTTCACGGGAATTATTCACTGGGACGCGGTAAAGTCTTTCTACATTTTTCTCGAAACTTAAGCTCTATTAATGGGTCAGAGAATCCTTATGCTTACGAATGATATGAGCAACTACAGGAGACCTTAACCTTTATATTTAGCATTCATATCGAGCTTCTCTATTATAGGCCCGATATGAGTCCGGTTTATACTGATCGGGATCTATTTTTTACTTGGACTTCGACCCATTAACTTAGATTATTTATTGGGTCACTTTGTTATCTTTATCCATGTCAAATTACATAACTTAATCTATAAGTTATTGAAAAATTGAAAAATGCAATTAAATGTTATCCAACTTTACGGGAAAATTAAAAAATATCCAACAAGATTTAAGTGATGTAGTTTAATGCATAGAACTAGCTAATTAGTAAGTCAATTTTCTGCGAATGTTAAATGTTTAAACTGTTCTCATGAGCATCATCAAGGCATTGCCAGCAAAATCGTGCTTCGAAATTTCAAGTGGGAAAGGATTCATTCCTGTTTCATTCTTACACATACGAAACTACATTGATTGGGATTCCTTGCCCTCGTCATTGAACAATTTTGCAAACCATGCTACACGTTCCAACTCCAGTGGTTTGAAATTTGTGCCTTTCTTATGCGGTTTCCACTACAAGATATGAACTAAAATTAGGTTCCAGGTTTTGAAGGGATGATGTTTTCAAGCAAATTAGGGGGGGAAATATCTCGGGTCTGGTCCAGATACTTACCTGCCAAAACGATTGACCTCTAGAATTCTAAATTCTGTCAATTAAGTTCCTTCTTCTATTCAGTGGTTCAAGTTTGTGTCTTCTATGTTTGTGCTTGTATAATTGTATATACGTAAAATAGCTTCTGAGGTTCCATGCCATCCCACAATCGATTGTATCTGAATAGATATTGAGTTTCTCCTTCGTCTGGTTTATAACAAGCTCCTGAGCATTCTACACTAATTGCATTGGCATATTTTGATGTTGCAGATGACATTTGGACAGCAGAACACTGAAAAAGAAGCTCATGAAATCCTTGGCTATGCATTTGATCATGGAATTAATATTCTTGATACTGCTGAATCTGTAAGTCTTTTCTCTTCTAGACTTGTGTACATACTTTTAATTAATGTTTTTCATAAATGCTGACACTCTTATGATATTTAGATGTTTAATTGACTTGTTTGGTAAAATTTGGGAAAGATAATGTAGAAGAGTTTCTTGGATTCCTCTTTCTAGTGCGGAATAAAATAACTCTGAGCTCTGAATGCTTGATGAAGATGAGGTTTGCATGAAGTAGATGTTTCTATGCATGCATTTAAGGGCACGGCCAAAGCTCTAGACAATACTTTGCATGTGCCTTCTAATTCTGAAATTATTTGCTGCTGCCATAGAAGATTTTAACATCTACTGTATTATAACTAATAAGTATTGCTTTGAGATTAAAAATAGTTCACAATGAGAGAAATGGGTCAACTTCGAGGCTTCATCATGATTTCACTATGGTATTGTTGAATGAAATTCATTAAATGGTCTGTGCACTTAATAACTCCATAACATGCAATTAAGCTTTTGGTACTTATTCTCTTACTTAGATCACTTACTGTGATGTGATTTTATCATGGTCTATGTCTTATGACTAGCCCTATAATCTGTTTTTGATCCATTTTCCTTCACATTCTGATTATTGAACTGGATTACAAAAGAGTATCAAATATCTATATTCTCTATGTTGAATGAATTCTATTGAGTAATCTTCGCAAAAGTTTAGTTTTCATCTTGATAGATACTTTGCCATCTTGGCTTGCATGCTTTATCATTTCTTTCTCTCATTTTCTGATATCCTTCAACTGGAACTGTTGAATATTCTTTCTAAGGATTTCTAACTTTGTATTGTTTCTCCAATCTCTGTTATATCTGCTACTAATCCCTTTATTTTAGTTTCATTGATTCTTCTCATGAGGATTAGAAAATCACTGCTTACTTCTTGCGTATGGTGCCATTTGTGTAGTATTTGAGTTCTGTCTGCAAGCTGCAGTTGACTAAAGTCCTCAGTTATATCATCTCTGTATGTCTAATACCTCAATGTCATTATGATATTTTATAATTTTGGATATGTCTGATAATGTCGGTAAGGAGTTTCTTTTTCGATTGTTGGTTAATTTCTAATTTTTCTCTCTGATACTACATGTCGGTTGCATTAACACTAAACATTCAATGTTGTAGTACCCTGTACCAATGAAAAAGGAGACCCAGGGAAGAACAGATCTCTACATTGGTAGCTGGTTGAAGTCTCAGCCTCGAGATAAGGTACCAATTGTCTACTGGCTTTAATAATCAATGCTCTTAATTTCTTTAAGCTTCAGTCTCTTCAGTTTCATTAAGTGCTTGAGTAGATCAAGAGACTTGTTTAAATTCACTCCGTGTTTTACATGATTTGCAAAATTTATCCTGGAGTTGATTGTTTAATAACATGCCTAGTATCTGCTATGTGACAGTGTCCTTCTGAACTCTATTTAGTTTTTATTTTGGATCCATGAATTTTTTTTCTCCTGTATGTACCTCTTGGATTGTTCACAACCAGAAATATGCATTTATTTTCACAATTTACCTCTATATATCAACTTGTTTGATGTCCTACTCTCTTTTTTTACATTTGGCATTAGTCTTTGAGGTTGATATTAGTGGCATCTATGGTTGTCTCATATTATGAACAGGTTATTGTGGCTACAAAAGTATGTGGCTATTCAGAGCGGTCAAGTTATATTCGTGACAATGCTAAGGTTTTGCGAGTTGATGCTGCTAATATTAAAGAGAGTGTAGAGAAAAGCCTCAAGCGTTTGGCCACTGACTACATTGATCTGCTGCAAATACATTGGTAAAAACGTACAATTTTTTAAGACCCTTCGCTGCTAGTTGAGGCAAACTTTTCTTCACTGAGATTTTTCCCGCTCTACTAAAATCTGATTATGTAATTAAGCAAATTCCCTTTGATAAATCTTCAGTTATCTTTGTTTAAAGGACAACACATTCTTTTTCTTAGTTCATTTCTTCGAAAGAGTAACAAAAGGATATAAGTGTGATCGGCAGCGTTGGGCGGAATAAAAAATGTCCAATAACCTGTTATATGTAATTTGAATGCAGGCCAGATCGCTATGTACCATTGTTTGGTGAATTTTCTTATGATTATTCAAAGTGGAGATCAAGTGTCCCATTTGTGGAGCAGCTGAAGGCTTTTCAAGAACTTATTAATGAAGGAAAGGTAACTATGCGTACCGTACATTGTAACTTGTAGAAAGTAGCAGGGGAGGATGATATTCCTATATAGACAAGGCTAATTACACTAGAATTTTCACATATAAGGACAGTATCACAACCTAGAATATTCATAACATTGAAATCTGGATCACGCATAGAATATTCAACACTTCCTCAAGCAATCGAGCGGATATCTTTCATTCCCGATTTGCATGTGAGTTCTTCAAACCTCCCTACAAGAAATCCTTTGGTGAACTTGTTAGCGAATTACCCATTAGAGGAGACATGATGTGTGTTTTTCAACCCACTATTCTACTTTTCTTTTATGAAATGTCCGATGATCTCAATATGCTTTACATGGTGATTTTCACATATAAAGAAAACTTATCAAAGTCTAGTATACCTGCATTGTAACTTATCAAAGTCTAGTATCCTTACATTGTAATCTTCAATATAATGTAGATAAAAAACTCAGCTATTGAATTACCTGATCCATTGTTTCAAGTTAAGGTTAAAAGACACCATATTTCCCCTCCATTTGGGACCATCATTTTCAAAGCCTTCAAACGAGAGAGAATGTTAGGAGAAAATTATGAATTATTAATCTCCTTTTTAGTCATGAAATGATCTTCTCAATTTTGTCAAGTCAATCAACCCATTCTTCACCTTGAAAAAATGCACGGAAAAGTGATTGATCTAATCTCCCCTCTTTCTTTCCTTTATTTGAATTTGTTAATCGGCTTTTCTCTGGAATAGCATTGACTTCTATATCGTAAAAGAACTAAGGCGATCAGTCATGGTGAAACTTTCCAAGGAATATAGAGGAAAAAGGCTACATACCATTAAGACAGCATTCAATCGTTTTCTTTTTTGCCGTCTTTCTTTCCTTTTTCCTTTATTAAGATGAAAGGACATAGGGAACTTGGCACAGAGGAGTTACAGGTGGGATATTTGATACATCATATTAGCTGATGAGAAATGTATTTTGACCTCATTTAGGTACGCTATATCGGTGTTTCAATGGAGACATCATTCGGAGTAATGGAGTTTGTTCATGCAGCCAAAGTTGAAGGACTACCAAAGATCATTAGTATCCAGAACAAGTATAGTCTGTTGGTCAGGTGTCGTTTTGAAAGTGAGTTCTACATTCATGCTATTATCAATTCAATAGAACTTAAAAGTTCAATACCTAGTGAATGCAACATTTTCGATTCTCATAAGTAGTTATATTCATTGGACCAACTTTGATTTTTGTCTTGGGAATCTTAGCTAGGTGGGAAGTTTCTACAATAGTATTGTTGAAAATCATTTGGTTCATGAAGTCGCTTTATGTATTGTTGATTTCCACCTTTTTAGAAGGTAATTTTGTAGCCATCACAACAATGTATAACTAGTTAAAGAGATAAGAACGATGGATAAGTTAAAAGCAAAGAAACCCATTGTTCCCTTAGCATACTCAGTATAAGTAGAAGAAATATTAACTAATAGCTAAACTCACAAAATTTGGAAAATATGACTGATAATATTAGAGGTTTGGAATATCAAGTTTTAGGTCTGAATTTCAGTTTAGAATGTTGAAAGTTCATATTTAGTATAGCTGGGTTTCTAGGGTTTGATTGCTAAAAATTTGAGTTAGAATTTCAAGATTAGATATGGCTGAAATTTAGGTTTGATATGACTGGAATTTGGGTTGTTTAGTTGCTAAAACTTTAGATTAAAATTACTGAAATGTAGTAAAGAATACAAATAATAGAAGTTAGGAAACTAGAAATTACTCATAAAGTTTAAGAATCACTCTTAAAAGAAAGCATCACATATTCTAATTAATAACTCAAATTTGAAGAAAACAATCAGGATAATTAGTTATTGAAAGGTTAAGTAAACACATATTTATAATTCTTAGAATCCTTATTCTAATAGGAAAGGGTTCTAAAATTTCCAAAATTGAATCATATCCTAATAAGGATTCTTTATTCTTAAAAAGTCCTAAACAAACTAATACAATAAATCTAATTTATTATTGGTCGGGTCGGTTGTACTGGGCCCGAGCCCAGTCGTAATAACCCACAGGCCGATCAGCCCAATCTTCAAAGATCA
>JANQAP020000597.1:811425-832803 GCA_026874005.2 Erythroxylum coriaceum | reverse complement strand
GAGTTATTATCTTGCTAAATCATGATCCTATAATCAAGCCAATAAGCTAACAATCTGCTAACTAATTATAGAAATATTAACAGCTATAATATACAATTATAATGTCAGGGATATTTGGGATATCCTTGATTATGTACTGCTGGAATCACGCTGCTAGCTGTTGACTAATACGGATGATCTTAGGACAATCATGTGGGACTATTTCATCAGTTCCTCTACCAGACATATATCTGAAGTTGATTTCAGTTTTAGTTGTTTTATTCAGATTTTAACTCCCACGGTAGTCTTCTTTGAGTTGCAATCCTATTCTGTTAGCTATTTGCTTTTCTAGTCATATTAGAACTAGATTTTTACATTATCACAAATTGGAGGTTCAGAAATTTTGTTATGAACTTGTTTAGCGACTATTATTTTAGATAGTAATATAGACCTGTCTTTTCTATTATGTTCTTGATTCTTCATTAGTTTCTTCTATGTTTCGCTCCTATTCTGTTGCTTTCTAACCTGATCAGATCTGTCTTGTTCAACCTGATTCTCTACGTATTCTCTCTCTCTCTTTATTCTGTTTTCCTTTTGCTGAGTTTCTAATTGTATAAATTGTCCTACATCAGCTAATTTATTGCAAGCTAGGAGTCTATGAAACCTTGGAATTAGGAAGAGAAGTTAATGTGCAAGATTATCTTTGCAGGGAGATTTCTGTACCACAAAAATGTCTAGCCTGAATTGTTTCCCAACCGTAGGGCTTTGACGTCTATGTTGGCATTCATATCTGAACATTCTTTTCCTTATTGACAAATTGGCCTTTACCAGGTCCAAGACATTGGTCTGGATAGATTTGTGGCCTTCAGGCAACTTGTTGGCATATTAGCTTTTTAATATTTTTGTTACTGAATTACGCTGTGTCCATTTGCTAATGTTTGTTCAAATAGGGCAGTATAATCCTAGAGTTCAGTCAGTAGAAATAGAAGTAATTCGGCAAATTGCTCATGGGATATGTACATGTTTGTGTTGCATTTTGAATAATGATTATGTTTCTCGTGATTCTTTGCAGTTGATCTTGCTGAAGTATGCCACCCAAACAATTGCAACATTGGCTTACTTTCTTACTCTCCCTTGGATGGTGGATCACTAAGTGGAAAATATTTGGATCTTGATTCTGAAGCTGCTAAAAAAGGAAGACTAAACCTCTACCCTGGCTACATAGAAGGATACAAGGATTCACTTGCCCGAGTATGTTGACTAAGATTCTAAAAATTCCACTATTATGTTGGAATGTTAATTCGGTGGTCATCCTTATAGCTCTGAAACTTTGCCACTATAAAAGATATATAATTCACGTTAACCCCCAGTGATAGCTTTTAATTGATTGCTAAAGGGTGTGATCCTAATAGTTGTTATCGAAGTAAGGTTGACAGTTTAAATCCTGAGGCTGTCGCTAGGGGAGATTATTAGAATGATTATAGTTCAGGCTAAGGGGCTTGATTTTGACACTTCTAATCTAAATGCAAATTGATTGCCAGTACCGTTGTCTACTGGCTAAATTGATCTTACATTACAAGTATAAGGTGACACTTCAGCTGGATGATATTGGTGGCCTTTTATGAGAGTAATCAACTCTGCAAAGTTAGTTGAGATTATGTGTTTTTGTTTTTCGGTATGTCGTTCTCATGGGAAACTATATTTGGCAATTTAATAGACCAGTGTTGTTGATAATTCCATGATTTGAAAAGCCCTTGTCATTGAAGATATGGGCAGTACTTATATGGACAACCCAAAGTGAGTTAAGTTCATGCATCTCGTCCTAGGGTTAGATAAATGCAAGTGATTTGCATAAATAGCTCCAATCTTACTGAAATCAAGCAGTTCTAATAATTATATTATCTGATTATTGTAGTCTGACTAAGTACGTTGGAGGCCATTTTACTGGTATTGAAAGTGATTGGTTTTATGCATTCTGCTCACATTATTATACGCAATTAATCATAGTAAGTTTGATTTCGTCATTAATGTTTCTTTAAACTGCATTGCAGGAAGCTACAGTAAAATATGTTGAACTGGCCAGGAAGTATGGTCTGAGTCCAGTTCAGCTGGCTCTCGGATTTGCACGAGATCGGCCATTTATGACTAGTTCAATCATTGGTGCAACCTCAGTTGAACAGCTAAAAGAAGACATTAATGCTTTCACATCAACTGAGCGGCCTTTGCCCTCAGAAGTAATGGCAGACATTGAGACTATTTTCAAAAGATACAAAGATCCTCCGATTCTGTGAGAGGCATAGCTTAGATATACATGAGCATACCCTTTTTCCTATGTAAAACCTGAACTGAACCAATTTTTAACTCAATACATGTCCTTTTACTGTACATGGTGCATCTGATATATGGAAAGACCTTAAAAGAGAGGCCCTGATGTTCAATAGATTGAATCTTTTTGTTCTATGATTATATGTCTGGGACTTAAATAGAGAATTAGAAGAAAGCAACATGTGCTTGTGTATTGATGTTTATTAATTGAAAAGGGAACAACAAAGGAAAAAAGCGGAGAGAATTAAGTAAATGGTTGATAAGAGGGAAAAATAGAAGAAAGCAACATGTAGTGCATGTCTGAAATAGAAGACTGGGGCAGCAAAGTCGATGCCACCGCACCATCTGATGCTGTTGTGTACAGTTGCTGATCATTCTCTCTCTTTTTTCTTTTCCTCCTGCAAGTTTCCCTATGGAATGGCAGTTCCTGTTGGGCAGAGATTGAACAAGTCCTCTTTTTCCTTCTATTTTTGTTGCTTGGTTAATGACATAATCCTATTAATGCAAGAATTGGAGTACTTCATTGACAAAAAGATTAAAGGCAAAAGAATATGGAGATACTAGCATAGGTGATGAAAACTATTAGGACAGGAAACGTTTTCAATGTCAAGCTTTATCTTCAAGGATTCTTTATATTCTCCATTTTTCAAATTAAGTATCTACTATTATTATTTAGCAACTATGTTTCTGACCCTGCATATGTTTTGGGAGCAAAAGAAAGATTTCGGAAGTACGGTGGAAAGAAAAAGTCAGGCTGCTGCAATGTTGGATCTATCATTTTCTACTTCAGCACATGTAGACAGATAGCAAGAAAAGGAATTAAAAATAACAAATAGTAAATTAAAAATATTCTCAAACTTTATTCAATTTTGAAATTATAGTCCAAACTTTAAAACGTGACAATTAAATATTTAAACTTTTGATTTTTTTCAATTATAACCCGATGTTAAATTCTGTGTTAATTTTGTTGAAGTGACCTGTCACGTGTTTCAAAAACTCTAACTATTAATACACATCAGTCAAAATTAACACAAGTAATGAAGATTAATAAAACAGCGTTGTTTAATTACATAATTAAAATGATACAGTTTAATCCTTAAATTAGTTTACTTGGCCCGACGCTCTCACCCTTCTTTTTTAGGTTGATCCACTCGTTTTCAGTTTGTTCTCTTAACACACTCACCCTTCTTTTTTAACAGGGCTGAGGAGAACGAACTGAAAACTAGGAACTTCTTGGTGCAATATTGCGATGCAATAGTAGCTTGAGCGTCAAAAGAACAAATTCAAAACTAAAGGTTGAGGACGTCGTAAAACAAACAGAAAACGAAGAGCTTGCTGATACAATATGATACAAGAGTTGTTTGGGACATAGGGAGAACAAATTGAAAACGAAGTTAACAAACTAACACCAAAGAGTGAGGGCATGGCGTCAGGTTGCGTAAACTGGTTTAGAGGCTAAACTGTGTCATTTTTTTCTCGAAGTGTTTTCTGCTTTCTGTGTTTCTCTTCCTTTCTGCGTCTATTGGGTGCCTCTGTTTTGTTCATGGTATAACTTGATTTAGCTGTTTATCACACATAAATAGTGGTTGCTCTATTTTTAAGTCGCTTGTGGCTTCAAGTTACAATTTTCTATATCCCTTGTTGAATGAAATTGTTGTATAAGAAATCCAAATTGAAGAGCGGCTGTGTAGAGCTCATATTCAATCTCATGGTTGAAATTAAACGTATGACTGAATGAGTTGAGAAATCTTGAACCACTGATTGTGAAGTTCTGGCTGCTAAAACGTCCATAAGAGTATGGATAACAGTGGCATAAGAGAAGGAAATTAGAAATAATTATCACCTTTAAAATTTTAGATCTGACTTAAAATAAAGGGTTCACGACAAAATATTAACTAAATTTTTTATAATAAAATACTTACAGAAAAATTAAGTTAAACATCAAATTGAACATTTATAAAATGTTAGGGTTCTTTTTAAATATGTTGAGACATTAAGTTCAAATTAATTTAAAATAAAAATATTAAAATTTAATTTGATCCTTTTATATAGGTAAAGAGATCATTAAATTCCTTATTATGTTATATTTATTTCTTTAATATTTTGTTTGTATTCTCTTTAAAATTATAAAAAATATATTTTTAATTTTTATAAAAATTATTTTATATTTCAATTAAAAAATAATAAAATAAATGTGATATAAATATCATAATCATATTTCATTAAAATAGTAATTTAGTTAACCTGTTAAAGCCTTTAAATTTATAATTTAAAGTAATTAAATAAATCATTAATTTAAATTAAAGTTAATTAGTTATGCTCAAATTTAAAAGTTAGGTTGGATCTTGTATAAAAAATATTTAATTAATTAACGTGTGATATTTATGTTATTTATATTTTCCTGTTTTTGTTATTTATATTTTCCTGTTAACTTTTTTAAACTCAAAAGAATATATTTTTAAATTTTTAAAAATTATAAATAAAAATTTAAAGATTACAATTTTTAAATAAATCACAACACGAGTCCATATCTTTTACCTTATATAATAACATATGTTACGTCTCCCGCCATAGTTAACTAACGCCGTCACGCCAGCGCTTTTACGCCTATCGTTAAGGAGGGGCCTAAGGAGCGATAGCTTTATCCTGAGAGCAACAATGGTGTCGTGGGCTACCCTTTCTGTTAATCCTGCATTTCTCTACACTCGAGGGTCCTTTCTTCGTGCCGAGCCTCATTCACCAAGTGCACGAACCAGGCTCAGACCCATCGCTGCCAAGCTCGCAGAGAAGACCTCCTTGCAGTACAGAACACTTGGAGACTCTGACCTTCAAATTAGCGAAATTACTCTAGGCACTGTAAGATTTCTTCCCTTCTCTTTTTAGCAGGCATATGAAATTGTGTTTGCTTGTTTCCCTTCCATATTATGTAGGAATTACTACTCTCTATATCTCTTTCGACTTGCTGTTAGATTAAGTGATGTAGTTTAATGCATAGAACTAGGTAATTAGCAAGTCAATTTTCTGCTATTGTTAAATGTTTAAACTGTTCTAATGAGCATCATCCAGGCATTGCCAGCAAAATCGTGCTTCGAAATTTCAAGTGGGAAAGGCTTCATTACTATTAAACATATGAAACTACATTGATTGGCTTCCTTGCCCTCGTTATTGAACAATTTTGCAAACCGTGCTACGCGTTCCAACTCCATTAGTTTGAAATTTGTGCCTTTCTTATGCGGTTTCCACTGCAAGATATGAACTAAAATTAGATTCCAGGTTTTCAGGGGATGATATTTTCAAGCAAATTACGGGGGAGATATCTCAAGTCTGACCCAGAAACTTACCTGCCAAAAAGATTGACCTCTAGAATTCTAAATTCAGTCAATTAAGTTCCTTCTTCTATTCAGTGGTCCAAGTTTGTGTCTTCTCTGTTTGTGCTTGTATAATTGTATATACGTAAAATAGCTTCTGAGGTTCCATGCCATCCCACAATCGACTGTAGCTGAATAGATATTGACTTTCTCCTTCATCTGGTACTTTTATAACAAGCTCCTGAGCATTCTACACTGATTGCATTGGCATATTTTGATGTTGCAGATGACATTTGGACAACAGAACACTGAAAAAGAAGCTCATGAAATTCTTGGCTATGCATTTGATCGTGGAATTAATATTCTTGATACTGCTGAATCTGTAAGTCTTTTCTCTTCTAGACTTGTATACATACTTTTAATTAATGTTTTTCAGAAATGCTGACACTCTTATGATATTTAGATGTTTAATTGACTTGTTTGGTAAAATTTGGGGAAGATAATGTAAAAGAGTTTCTTGGATTCCTCTTTCTAGTGCGGAATAAAAAAGCTCTAAGCTCTGAGTGCTTGATGAAGATGAGGTTTGCATGTCGTAGATGTTTCTATGCATGCATTTAAGGGCACTGCCAAAGCTCTAGACAATACTTTGCATGTGCTTCTAATTCTGAAAATTATTTGCTGTTGACATCGAAGATTTTAACATCTACTATATTATAACTAATAGGTATTGCTTTGAGATTAAAAATAGTTCACAATGAGAGAAATGGGTCAACTTGGAGGCTTCATCATGATTTCACTATGGTCATCATGATTTCACTATGGTATTGTTGAATGAAATTCATTAAATGGTCTATGCACTTAATAACTCCATAAAATGCAATTAAGCTTTTGGTACTTGAAGCTTATTCTCTTACTTAGATCACTTACTGTGATGTGATTTTATCATGGTCTATATCTTATGACTAGCCTATAATCTGTTTTTGGTTTTCCTTCACATTCTGATTATTGAACTGGATTACAAAAGAGTATCACATATCTATATTCTCTATGTTGAATAAATCTCTTCGCAAAAGTTAAGTTTTCATCTTGGTAGATACTTTGCCATCTTGGCTTGCATGCTTTATCATTTCTGTCCCTCATTTTCTGATATCCTTTAACTGGAACTGTTGAATATTCTCTCCAAGGAAGTGGTTTCTAATTTTGTATTATTTCTCCAATCTCTGTTATATTTGCTACTAATCCCTTTATTTTAGTTTCATTGATCTTCTCATGGGTGTTAGAAAATCACTGCTTACTTCTTGCTTATGGTGCCATTTGTGTAATATTTGAGTTCTGTCTGCAAGCTGCAGTTGACTAAAGTCCTTAGTTATATCGTCTCTGTATATCTAATACCTCAATGTCATTATGGTTTTTTGTAATTTTGAAAATGTCTGATAATGTCAGTGAGGAGTTTCTTTTTAGATTGTTTGATTTTTAATTTTTCTCTCTGATACTACATGTTGGTTGCATTACCACTACACATTCAATGTTGTAGTACCCTATACCAATGACAAAGGAGACCCAAGGAAGAACAGATCTCTACATTGGTAGCTGGTTGAAGTCTCAGCCTCGAGATAAGGTACCAATTGTCTACTGGCTTTAATCAATATTCTTAATTTCTTTAAGCTTCAGTCTCTTCAGTTTCATAAAGTGCTTGAGTAGATCAAGAGACTTGTTTAAATTCATTCTGTGGTTTACATGATTTGCAAAATTTATCCTGGAGTTGATTGTTTAATAACATGACTAGTCTCCACTATGTGAGAGTGTCCTTCTGAACTCTAGGTAGTTTTGATTCTAGATCCATGAATTTTTTCTCCAGTATGTTCCTATTGGATTGTTCACAACTGGAAATATGCATTTATTTTCACAATTTACCTTTATATATCAAGTTGTTTGATGTCCTAATCTTTTTGTTACATTTGGCATTAGTCTTTGAAGTTCACATTAGTGGCATCTATGGTTGGCTCATATTATGAACAGGTTATTGTGGCTACAAAAGTATGTGGCTATTCAGAGCGGTCAAGTTATATTCGTGACAATGCTAAGGTTTTGCGAGTTGATGCTGCTAATATTAAAGAGAGTGTAGAGAAAAGCCTCAAACGTTTGGGCACTGACTACATTGATCTACTGCAAATACATTGGTAAAAACGTATCATTTTTTATGATCCTTGGCAGCTAGTTGGGGCAAACTTTTCTTCACTGGGATTTCTCCCGCTCTACTAAAATCTGATTATGTAATTAAGCAAGTTCCCTTTTATAATTCTTCAGTTATCTTTGTGTAAAGGACAACACATTCTTTTTCTTAGTTCATTTCTTCGAAAGAGTAACAAAAGGATATAAATATGATTGGCAGCGTTGGGCAGAATGAAAAATGTCCAATAACCTGTTATATGTACTTTGAATGCAGGCCAGATCGCTATGTACCATTGTTTGGTGAATTTTCTTATGATTATTCAAAGTGGAGATCAAGTGTCCCATTTGTGGAGCAGCTGAAGGCTTTTCAAGAACTTATTAATGAAGGAAAGGTAACTATGCGTACCGTACATTGTAACTTGCAGAAAGTAGTATGGGAAGATGATATTCCTATACTGAAAAGGCTAATTACACTAGAATTTTCAGATATAACAGTATCACAATCAAGAATATTCATAACATTGAAATCTGTATCACGCATAGTATCACGAATAGAATATTCAACTTCCCTCAAGCAATCGAGTGGATATATTTCATTCCCGATTTGCATGTGAGTTCTCCAAACCTTCCTACAAGAAATCCTTTGGTGAACTTGTTAGCGAATTACCCATTAGAGGAGACATGATGTGTGTTTTTCAACCCACTATTCTACTTTTCTTTTATGAAATGTCCGATGATCTCAATATGCTTTACATGGTGATTTTCACATATCAAGAAAATTTATCAAAGTCTAGTATACTTACATTGTAATCTTCAATATAATGTGGATAAAAAACTCAAGTATGGAATTACTTGATCCATTGTTTCAAGATAAGGTACTAAGGAAAGAAAAAGGCATCATCTTTCCCCTCCATTTGGGATCATCATTTTCAAAGCCTTCAAAAGAGAGAGATTGTTAGGAGAAAATTATGAATTATTAATCTCCTTTTTAGTCATGAAATGATCTTCTCAATTTTGTCAAGTCAATCAAACCCATTCTTCACATAGAAAAAAATGCATGGGAAAGTGATTGTCGTAATCTCCCCTCTTTCTTTCCTTTCTTTGAATTTGTCCTTGTTTCCATCCAAATGAAGCTTAATCAACTTTTCTCTGGAATAGCATCGACTTCTATATCGTAAAAGAACTAAGGCGATCAATCATGGTGAAACTTTCTAAGGAATATAGAGGAACAAGTCTACATACCATTAAGATAACATTCAATTATTTTCTTTTTTGCCGTCTTTCTTTTCCTTTTTCCTTTATGAAGATGAAAGGACATAGAGAACTTGGCAAAGAGGAGTTACAGGTGAGATATTTGATAGATGATATTAGCTAATGAGAACTGTATTTTGATCTCATTTAGGTACGCTATATCGGTGTTTCAAATGAGACATCATACGGAGTAATGGAATTTGTTCATGCAACCAAAGTTGAAGGACTACCAAAGATCATTAGTATCCAGAACAATTATAGTCTGTTGGTCAGGTGTCGTTTTGAAAGTAAGTTCTACATTCATGCTATTATCAATTCAATAGAACTTCAAAGTTCAAGACCTCGTGAATGCAACATTTTGGATTCTTATAAGTAGTTCTATTCATTGGACCAACTTTGATTTTTGTCCTAGGAATCTTAGCTAGGTGGAAGTTTCTACAATAGTATTGTTGAAAATCATTTGGTTCATGAAGTCGCTTTATGTATTGTTGATTTCGACCTTTTTAGAAGGTAATTTTGTAGCCATCACAATAATGTATAACTAGTTAAAGAGATAAGAATGATGGATAAATTAAAAGCAAAGAAACCCATTGTTCCCTTAGCGCACTCATTATAAGTGATGTTGGACAAATAGAACAAATATTAATTAATAGCTAAACTCACAAAATTTGGAAAATATTGCTGATATTCGACTGTTGGAATATCAAGTTTCAGGTCTGAATTTCAGTTTAGAATGTTGAAAGTTCATATTTAGTATAGCTGGGTTTCTAGAGTTTAATTGCATAAAATTTAAGTTAGAATTTCAGGGTTAGATATGGCTGAAATTTAGGTTTGATATGACTGGAATTTGGGTTTTTTAGTTGCTGAAACTTTAGCTTAGAATTGCCGAAATGTAGTGAAGAATACAAACAATAGAAGTTAGGAACCTAGGAATCACTCCTAAAGACTAAGAATCACTCTTAGAAGAAAGCATCACACATTCTAATTGATAACTCAAATTTGAAGAAAAAATTCAGGATAACTTGTTATTGAAAGGTTAAGTAAACACATATTTATAATTCTTAGAATCCTTATTCTAGTAGGAAAGGGTTCTAAAATTTCCAAAATTGAATCATATCCTCATAAGGATTCTTTATTCTTAAAAAGTACTAAACAAACTAAGACAATATATCTAACTTATTATTATTTAAGTTGCCCTTGTTAGGATAGGATTCATCTAACTAGATTAAAGTTGTGGTTTCTCTTTTATTGAGTTTATAAACTCTAAGCTCTTTTGCTTTAATTCTCTTCGGCTTATCTGAAATATCCTTGACGTGGAATGTGACAAATACTGCTCATATAAATTTGGATTCAACTTCTAAAATCCAAGTGCTATTAGAAATTGATCTTCTTTTCCACTTGATAAGAAACCCTACTATCAACTTTTGTAGCTACAATTTGTTCATTAAGAACATTCTCTATCTCATCTTTAAGATGATGAATGGTTGGAACAATTGCAATAGTAGATTTCATATTTATCATGTCCATGATAAATAGTTAAGTATGCAATTAAAGATATGATTAATTCCTATGTCACTTGGTAATTCTAAAACATAAGCATTAGCACTTATTTCTTGAATATCTTATAAGGTCCAGCACCCTATGAATGAAGTTTCTTATATTTTTATGTTGGAAGACGTTCTGAAAAATCCTTACCATCTGGATATCCCCTTCACTGAATTCTACCAATAAACGAAGTTGATTAGCATATTCTTTATAAGTCAAGTTGTTGATTGTTATCTTTCTTCTTACCTCATCAAAGATATCTATCATATGTTGTGCAAAACATTCAGCTTCAACACTAACTCATGTTATTTGTGGTAAAGGAACTATATCAATAGGTTTTCTTGTTGAAATCCTGAAACTATCTTAAAAGGACTCTTACTAGTTGACCTATTTATAAAACTGCTATGTGCAAACTCTATCATAGGAAGAATTAGGTCCCAATTATTTATCTTATCTCCAACCAAACATCTTAACAAGTCTCCCAAATTTTATTCATCATTTCCGTTTGTCCATCGATTTGAGGATATAAAGAATTAGAAAATTGAAGCTTAGTGTTCAATATTTTTCATAGAATTCTCTAAAAATAACTCATAAACTTCACATCACAATCAAGAGGATGGTTAAAGGTAATTCATGGAGATGTACTTCTTTGAAGAAGAGTTTGGCAATATGGACAACATCATAAATCTTGAAACATGAAATTAAATGACTGATTTTGGAAAACCTATCCACTACCACAAAAAATAATCATAATCTCTTATAAGTTTAGGAATTACTAACACAAAATCCATACTTATGTCCTACTATGGTTCATGAGATATATGAAGCGGTGTGTATAATCCATAATTTTGTTTCTTTCTTTAGCTAGTTGATATGTTTGACATTGTGTGTGACCTAAGACACGTTTTGCTTTAAATAGGGCCAATAAAAGCTATCTTCGACCATTACTATGGTTTTATCTTTTTAAAAGTATCTTGTTGCCCCTCTTTTTGTCCGAGTCTCAGCTATGATTTTGCCTTTAAGTTCAGCTCCTTAAGAAACTTTGTAGTTCGTGTGTAGAGAAATTTTTGATACATTAAGTGTTGACCTAAAATTTTGCACCGTTGTAATTCTCTTCATGTTGGACTCTCCTCCTTGACTTTAAAACTTTTTAGTATCTTGTTATCCTAAGTATTGTTTCACTTTTAAAGTCAACCGATATATATCTTCAAGGCGGTATATTCTTTGCACTATTAACTCCTTGCAACTTTCTACCCTTAAGCCATTTTTGTAATGAGATATTGTCGAGATACTAAACAACTATAAATAGATTATACTGAGATATAGATAGGCTATAAATAGATAAGATAGAATAAGTTTGAAATCCCTTAAATTAAGGGATTGCATTAGATAGCTTTAGATAACTTTCCAGATTTAAATTCCTACTTGTAATGTCCCATATATGGCTTTATACTTCTTATTCAATATATGAGAATATATGAAAATTCTTTCCCACATGGTATCAGAGCCGTAGGGCTTCTTTTTTTGGGATTTGTCCTTTGAGTAGCCTTCATTGCTGCATTACTGAAACCCTACTTTTTTTTTGGTTCTTCTCTTATGTGTTCCAGCCTTCATCGTTGCATTCCTCCTTACCTCTCTTGTGTGATTCTCATTAGGGTAGCCTTGATTGCTATCGTATCTTCTTCTTCACTGTAGTATCTTCTTCTTAATCATGTCAACCTCTCAAACCTCTGTCTCCACCAGATCTAACCCTCTAGAAGAATTCGGCACCATTCAGAAAATTGGAGATTTACAAAATATTCGGACTTCCTATAGGCTTAATGGGAAGAACTATCTCAAATGGTCTCAATTTGTCCGTACATACCTCAAGGGCAAGGGGAGACTTAGTCATCTTCTTGGAACAGGACCGACTAAGGATAATCCAATGTTTGAAGCATGGGATGAGGAGGATTCCATGATAATGTCCTGGCTATGGGATTCTATGGACCCCATGATCAGTGACAGATGCATGTTTTTTGTCACTGCAAGGGAGATTTGGGACTACATCCATCGCACGTACTCGAAGGCTTGTGATGCTGCTCAAGTGTACGAGATCAAGATCAAAACTGCAGATGCTAAGCAAGGAGATAAATCTGTCACAGCATATGCAAATTTGTTGCAGAATCTGTGGCAGGAACTTGATCATTATCGATTTTTTGAGATGAAATGCCCTGAGGATGCTATCATCTTGAAGAACTTCATTGAAAAAGATCGTGTGTATGATTTTTTGGCTGGATTGAATGCTGAATTTGATCAGGTCATGATCCAAATCCTTGGAAAAGAGGACACTCTGTCTCTAGAAGAGACAATTTCATTGATTTGAGCAGAAGAAAGCCGAAGGAGTGTTATACTTGAACCACAAACCATAGACAGGTCAACCTTATTAGCAAAAATTGATCATCAGGACAAAGGAAATAATGATCTATCTAAGCATTCTGGTAGAGAAAACCAAGGGAAGGAGAATAAGGACAACCTCTGGTGCACCCACTACAAGAAACCAAGACACACAAAGGAAACATGTTGGAAAATACACGATAAACCACCAAGCCAAGAATGGGGAAACCGTGGGGGACAACAGAGGTCCCAAGCACGTATGGTAGATCAGCCCAAAGTTGAGGAAAATTTAGGAACAAGAGAATTAAATGGTGAAGAAATTGAGAAGCTGAGAAGCTTATTGGGGACTATTGAAAAACCTTCTAAAACTTGTTCTTTGGCTCTTTCAGGTAAACCTTTACTCCCTATTTGCATGAATGTCTCAGAAAATCTTCATACCAATTCTTGGATAATAGACTTGAGTGCCACAGACCGTATGACACCCACATATCAACTCTTTCACACTTATACCCCATGCTCAAGTAACAAAAAGATTGTAGTGGCCAATGGCTCTCTAGTTACTATTGCAAGTTTTGGAGACATACACATCACACCTACCCTTATTCTGAAAAGGGTTCTCCATATTCCAAAAATGTCGGCTAGCCTACTTTCTATTCAAAAGCTTACCAATGATCCTAAATGTTTTGCTACTTTCTTTCCTTCTCACCGTGTTTTTCAGGATCAGGTCTCGGGGAGGAGGATTGGACCTACTAAGGAAAGGGGTGGCCTCGACCTCCTTGAATTACCTCACAGTGTTAGGAGCAACCTATCTTTGTCCTTTCTCAGTTCCTCAAATAAAGATACCATTTGGCTATATCATCTATGCCTAGGTTATCCATCTTTTAAAGTTTTAAAGGTCATATTTCCTAATTTGTTTCAAGGATTAGACATTTATGAATTTCATTGTGATGTTTGTGAATTTGCAAAACATACTCGAGTATCCTTTCCTATTAGCAATAAAAGAAGCTCTCATCCTTTTCATTTGATTCATAGTGACATATGGGGTCCCTCTACTATACCTAATGTTTCTAGGGCTCGTTGGTTTGTATCCTTAATTAATGATTGCACTCAGGTAACATGACTCTTTTTTCTTAAACAAAAATATGATGTTAGCCTTATAATACCTAATTTTCACCCTATGATTCAAAACGAATTTGGGGTTAAAATAAAAAGCTTTAGGACAGACAATGCCAGAGACTACTTCAACTGGACTTTGTCACCTTTCTTTCAATCACAGGGCATTATCCATGATTCATCATGTGTTAATACACCTCAACAAAACGGGGTAGTAGAAAGGAAAAATGGGCACTTACTCCACACCACCCTAGCCTTACTCTTTCAAGGGAATGTCCCTAAATCCTATTGGGGAGAGGCAGTTCTTACAGTCACATACATGATAAATAGACTTTCATCATGTGTATTAGACAGCAAAGTGCCATAGAAATTCTTAATAGCTTCTACCCACATTTCAAAACCTCATATGGCCTCACACTTAGGGTATTTAGATGCACCGCCTTTTTTCATATTCATAACCAACATAGATACAAACTAGACCCCCGAGCCATCAAATGTGTCTTCCTCGGTTCTTGCCTAGAGAAGTAACTAGTTCCCAGGTTTCATTCTTAGCGAGAGCTTTTATTTCTTCTACCATAGCTTCATTCCACTTTGGATCTGTGATAGCTTCCCTCCAATCCTATGGAATAGACATAAAGGAAAGAGACAAAGCAAAGGCTCTATAGGAGGGAGACAAGGAATCATAAGAGACAAAGTTAGTAATGGAATGTTTTGTACACGACCTGACCCCTTTTCTCTGAGCAATGGGTAAATTTAAATCAGAATCAGAAGAAAACTCACCCGATGATTCTTGCAGGGTAGGAAGCATGATGGTTTCTTTAGACCTATTCTTACTTGAGTATCTCAACAAATCAGGTCTATCTAAATGTCCAACAACATTCTCCCCCTGAACATTAGTCTCCCCCTAAACATCAGTCTCCTCATTCTCCCTCTGCACAAGATCATGAAGTACCATAGGCACCACTTCATCTTCACTGCTCTCCCCCTGAAGAGGTGACTGTGTAGTGCCAAAGTAAGGTTCAGACTCTCGAAAGGTAACATCCATACTGATATAAAACTTCCTAGATGGGGGGTGATAGCACTTATATCCCTTTTGGGTTGGAGAATACCCAATGAACACACATCTCAGGCCCCTCGAGTCTAATTTCCCAGCATTCCTAGTATGAACAAAGCAGACACACCCAAAAACCTTTTGTGGAATAGTATAGTCATGTTTCCCAATTAAGACTTCTAAAGAAGTCCGGAATTGAAGAGTTTTGAGGGCCACTCTATGGAGAAAAAATAGTATTCTGTATATTGAATAATGTACATGTACAGATCTTGTAGGCAGTGCAAGATGATAAAAAAGGAAAAAATCATACAGTTAATTTTCCTATTTTATGGAGTTGACTAAGCCTATAATTTAGGCATAAATTACAACTCATCAATCCCAAAGAATCTGCCATGATTTCTAAGTATCAGCAGTGGATCTTTTCTACATTCCCCCTCAAGCTGGTCTCAAAATTTCTTCCATAGCCAGCTTGCCAATCAGCTTCTCAAATTGTTTCTTAGGCAGTCCTTTTGTAAGAACATCTGCAACCTTTTCACCAGTAGATATACAAATCTGTCTTTTCTTTAATGAAGTGCTTGTCTACCTCAACATGCTTGGTTCTATCATGTAGAACAGGATCATGAGCTATTGAGATTGCGTCTTTACTATCGCAGTACACTTTTGTGGGAGAACTACTTATGACCTTCAATTCATCTAAGATCCTTTTAATCCACAACACTTCACAAATTCCAAGAGCAATTGATCTAAATTCAGCTTCAGCACTGCTTTTTGCTTTACCAAGTAACAAGATTACCTCAAACAAAAGTACAATATTCAGATGTTGACCTTCTATCAATTGTACTTCCTACTCAATCTGCATCTGTGTATACTTCAATTTGTAGGTGACCATGCCTTTTGAATAGTAAGCCCTTCCCTAGTGCACTCTTTAAATATCTTAGGATTTTGTACACAGCCTCAAAGTGTTCTGGATCTGGAGAGTGCATAAATTGGCTTACCATACTCACTACAAAGGCTATGTCTGGACGAGTATGCGACAAATAAATCAGTCTACCAACTAATCTCTGAAATTGTTCTCTATTCTTCACTTCTTCTGGTGTGGCATGTTGAAGTTTCACATTAGGTTCAATGGGTGTTTCAGTTGCCCTACATCCGAGTAGACTTGTTCTTTAAGAAGATCTAGTACATACTTCCTTTGAGAGACAAAGATACCTTTTTTAGATCTAACAAACTCCATTCCTAGGAAATACTTCAAAGCCCCCAAGTCTTTGATCTCAAAGTTTTCGGCAAGGGTTGTCTTGAGTCTTTTGAGTTCATCAAGGTCATCACCTTTTAAAATAATGTCATCAACATAAACAATCGAAATAGCAATTTTTCCTTCTTTTGAATGTTTATAAAACATCATATGATCTGCTTGACTTTGCGTATATCCATGAGCCCTTACAGCTTTTCCATATCCCTCAGACCATGCTCTAGGAGATTGCTTGAGTCCATATAGTGATTTCTTCAACCTGCACACTTTCATTTCGCCAAGAATTTTTTCAAAACCAAGTGGTAGACTCATATAAACTTCCTCTTCCTAGTCCCCATTAAGGAATGCATTTTTTACATCTAATTGATGTAAAGGCCAGTCAAAGCTAACAGTTAATGAAAGCAGGACACGAATTGAGTTAATTTTTGCAACCGGGGCAAAGGTCTCTTGGTAATCAATACCATGGTCTGTGTAAATCCTTTTGCCACTAACCATGCCTTGTACCTCTCTACACTGCCATCAGCTTTACACTTAACTACAAAAACCCATTTACATCCTACCACTTTCTTCTCCTTTGGTAGATTGACTATCTCCTAAGTCCCATTCTTTTCCAAAGCATCCATTTCTTCTAAAACTGCTAAATTCCAATCTGAGCTATTTAAGACTTCCTGAATGGTTCTCGGGATAAACAAGTTAGAGATATTTGAGGTAAAGGCTTTATGAGAAGTAGAAAGTATGTAGTAAGACACATATTTAGCAATGGGATGTTTGGTACAGGTTCGGACTCCCTTTGTAAGTGCTATAGTGACATCAAGATCAACAATAGTAGTTGGATTTGTCAAAGGAAGAGGATCAGAATTACCTGAAGTGTTGGATGAATCATCGCCCGAAGATAATGGTTGGTCTTGCACTAGAGTAGTGGATAGATCTTTATTTTGATGAGTACTTGGCATAAACACAAAGCTCTGAACTAGGATTAATATGTTCCTGTCCTAGTATTTCTCCCCCTGCTTGTAAATCATCTATGTTTGACATTGGTATATTAGTACTTTCCTCTTGTTCATTATTGTGTTTAGGAAAAAACATGTTAGGCAATGGAATAGATGTTTTCCAAAATTGATCTTAATTTCCCATCTCCCGCTGAAGACAATTTTTTTCAAAATATGATTGTTTTTCAACAAAAGAGACATCCATACTTACGAAAAACCTTTTTGTTCGAGGATTATAACACTTATATCCCCTTTTATTTGGTGCATATCCAATAAACACACATTTTTCTACCCTAGGACTAAGTT
Source organism: Erythroxylum coriaceum (assembly GCA_026874005.2). NCBI lineage: Eukaryota > Viridiplantae > Streptophyta > Magnoliopsida > Malpighiales > Erythroxylaceae > Erythroxylum > Erythroxylum coriaceum. The sequence continues at coordinate 815,142 of JANQAP020000597.1, read as the reverse complement.
TAGATTGAAGTCTGCTAGGTATGTGGATAAATACAATGCACCAAAAAAATTTTAAGGGTAAATCAGAAAAGAGTCTACTTTCCGAATAAAATTTTTTAAAACACTCTAAAAGTGTTGTATATTTTAACACACGAGTAGGCATCCTATTTATCAAGTAGGATGTTGTTAAAATTGCATCTCCCCATAAGTATTTAGGTACATTCATTGAAAACATGATAGCACGTGCAACTTCAAGTAAGCATTTATTTTTTCTTTCTTCAATTCCATTTTGTTGAGGAGTGTCAATACAAGTAGATTGATGTTCAATCCCTTTTTCTTTTAAAAAATTCCCCAACAAGTGATTGAAATATTTTGTTCCATTATCATAATGAATTATCTTTATTTTTGTTTGAAATTGGTTTTCAATCATATGAAAAAAGTTTTCAAAAACATTTTCTACTTCAAATTTATCATTCATCAAATATATCCAACACAATCGAATGTGGTCATCTATAAAAGTTACAAACTATTTTTTTCCTAAACATGTGGTGATTCTTGAAGGGCCCCATACGTCACTGTGAAACAAACTAAATGGTTTTGAGGCACAATATGGTTTTGAATTGTGAGTAGAACAATGACTTTTGATAAAAGACAACTTTCACATTTAAAAGATGAACAATCCACGTTTTAAACTAAATCTGGAAACAAGTATTTCAAATATGACAAGCTGGGATGTCCTAATCTAAGATGCCAAATCATAATTTTTTCACGAGCAGAAAGAGAACTCATACTATTACTCAATTCTTGAGCTTGTTTATTCTTGAGAAGGTTTTCATCAAAGTAATAAAGACCATCCACCACCAATCATCATCCCCGTGTTCAGGTCCTGAAATTCATAGTGAGAATTGGAAAAAATAACACGACAATTAGAATCTTTAGATAATTGACTCACTGATAAGAGATTACAAGCAAGATTAGGGACATGAAGAACATATTCAAGGGTGATTTTTTCATAAATTTTTACAGATCCTTTCCCTACAATAGATGAGAAATTTTCATCTGCAATTCTGACCTTTTTATCACTAAAGCAAGGTGAGTATGAAAGAAAAACATGAGAAAGGTTTGTCATGTGGTCTGAAGCACCTGAATCAATAATCCAAGGTGAGGAAGTAGAATGGTAGGAAAAAAGTTAGATTCCTAACCTGTTTGAGCTAGAGAAACACTAGGAATACCAGAAAGGGAATTGGTCTTTAGCAGCCTAAGAAGATGATCCATCTGTTCTTTACTAACCGTACTTGAATCAGCCTCATTTGCATGAGCAATTCTATTTCTAGACTCGTTACTCTTCCAGTTGGCAAGTTTGCCATGAATTCTCCAGCAAGTCTCACGTCTATGGTGAGGTTTATTGCAGAAATCACATCATACTCGTGGCTTGCCCTCTGTTCTATGCTAGTTGTTGTTGTTTCACGCGTGTGGGCTATTCTGCTTGCATTTGCATCTGCTACAACCAGGGCAGAATTTTCAATTGATGCCCCGGAGTCCTTCTTACCAAGCATAACACTCTGACGACTTTCCTTCCTTTGAACTTAAGCAAATACTTCTCCAAGTGAAGGAAGAGGACCACGACCAATTATCCTTCCCCTTACTTCGTCAAATTCTACATTCAGCCCAACAAAAAATTTGTAGATGCGACCATTTTCTACCATTTTCTTGTGCTGGTTGTAATCATCCGAAGATTTCCATTCATAGTCGTTAAAGACATCTGGATCCTGCCATAATCTTTTCAGGATATTGAAGTATTTGGTAACATTGTCTCCCCCTTGTCTAATTTCCCCGAGTTTCAGTTTCAATTCATACACTTGAGATTGATTACCAATGTCTGAATAAATCTGGTGATTATTATCCAAGAGTTCTTTGGCAGTTGAATAACACATGTAATTTGAAGCAATGTCTTCATCCATGGAATTAACAAGCCACGCCATAACCATGCAATTTTTTGCATCCCAAGTAGCAAAGGATGGGTCCTTCACATCTGGGGCCTTATTATCACCATTCAAATACCCAATCTTTCCTCTCCCTCGAATATACATCCGCACTGATTGGGACCAGCGTAGGAAATTTTCTCTATTAAGACGTATGGTGGTTATCTAAATAGAATGGGAGTCAGAGGTGAGGCTACATTTTTCAGCAACCCTAGAGGAAATAAGGGTTGGTTCAGAAGTAACTTCTGACATTGTGGTAAAACTCTGAAGGTATATCACAGGAGAAAGAAACATACAGCCCAACAGACCAACATTGCCGACATTGCAGCCCATGATCCTGGAAATATAGCAGCCTAAGATGTTGGAGTTGAAAGGAATGACGTATGAGGATGTCGTGGAAGTTAGTTATAGATATTATGAATAATGACTGAAGAATATTCGGTGGCAGACGTTTTGTGTGCTGTCACTGTGGGTTTGTTACGTACCTTGAGTCTGTTAAGGGAATATTGCACAGGTTGGTTTTGTGCTGACCCATTTAGCAAGAAATAGAAAAGTTATATATTGTCTAGTAATGGAAGAGTGGAGGGCAGCTGGGAATTCAGTAGTAAAGTCTCTATCGAGATTGTTGTAGGGATTGCTGCCCCTGTAAGTGCAGTTAGGCAAATTTATACTGTTCTATTCTATCAATACAATTACACTCTTCCATTCATTTACTTCTTCTCGCTTTTCTTCCCATTTGCTTGTTTATTGAATTGATTGGATCATATCAGTTTTGGTATCAGAGCACACGATCCTCGGTTGTGTTAGCGAATGCCAACAAGAATGGAATCACGTATGGATCAAGTGGAAAAATCTGTTACTGAAATCCAAGTACTCAAAAACAGCATTACCAAAGTTGAAGCCAGCGTCACCAAGGTAGAAGGCGACGTTGCTGACATTAAGAAAACCATGTTACTTTTATCCAAACAAATGGAAGTCTTCCTCAAACAACCACAAACGTCAAACACCCAAGAAGAAAACAGCCCACCACCTCCCACAAATCCCATCCATCCAACAAACAAACAAACCACTACAGAAACCAACCCAAACACTACCCCTCCTACCCAAGCCACATCCAATACAGAACCACCCCCAGAACACGACCCCTTATTCCAACTCAACCCACAACAACACTCCCTAGGACAAAGAACGTTTACCTTGCAAACTAGAACTAACGGTTTTTTCCAGTGAGGAGCCTGATGCGTGGATTTTTAGGGCTGAGATGTACTTTACGCTAAACCGAATGACGGAGGCAGAGAAAATTGAGGCCGCCGGAATATGTTTCGAAGGTGAAGCAGGCATGGCTGCGATTTGAAGAGAGGAGAACCACTTTCATTACATGGGAGCAACTGAAAACCCAAATGTTGAGAAGATTCCTTGGACCCATGGATGGGTCACTGCTGAACAGGTTGTTTGCTGTGAAACAGGTCGGAAGCGTCGCAGAGTATAGAGCTCACTTTTAGCTGCTAGCTGCGTCGGTTGGAGTCTTGGAGGAGGCCACAATGACAGCCATCTTCGTCAACGGTTTGGAGGAGAAAATCAAGGCTGAGTTACTTGTGTTGAGTCCTAATGGGCTCAAGGAAACTATAGGGGTGGCCATGCGTGTCGAAACTAAAAATAACACCCTTAACCCTCACACCATACCTGTAACCAAAAGCCCACAAACACACTCCACTTGAAACAAAACAGTAACTTGGACCCCATCAAAAATACCCAC
>JANQAP020000597.1:795846-811325 GCA_026874005.2 Erythroxylum coriaceum | reverse complement strand
GATCCTGGAAATATAGCAGCCCAAGATGTTGGAGTTGAAAGGAATGACGTGTGAGGATGTCGTGGAAGTTAGTTATACATATTATGAATAATGAGTGAAGAATATTCGGTGGCAGACGTTTTGTGTGCTGTCACTGTGGGTTTGTTACGTACCTTGAGTTTGTTAAGGGAATATTGCACAGTTTGTGCTGACCCATTTAGCAAGAAATGGAGAAGTTATATATTGTCTAGTAGTGGAAGAGTGGAGGGCAGCTGGGAGTTCAGTAGTAAAGTCTCTATCGAGATTGTTGTAGGGATTGCTGCCCCTGTAAGTGAAGTTAGGCAAATTTATACTGTTCTATTCTATCAATACAATTATACTCTTCCATTCATTTACTTCTTCTCGCTTTTCTTCCCATTTGCTTGTTTGTTGAATTGATTGGATCGTATCACATTGTGAGGGGCTGGGGTTTCAATCTATCCACGAAATAAGTCTTGGAAGAATTTTTTCGTTAAGGGGGAGTGTTGGGAATTAAGTTCTTGCTCGGATACCATATGGAGAAAAAATAGTATTATGTATATTGAATAATGTACATGTAGTATTCTGTATATTGAGTAATGTACATGTACAGATTTTATAGGCAGTACAAGATGTTAAAAAAGGAAAAAATCATATAACTAATTTTCCTATTTTATGAAGTTGACTAAGCCTATAATTTATGCATGAATTACAACTCATCAATCCCTAAGAATCTGCCATGATTTCTAAGAATCAGCAGTAGATCTTTTCTACACATTCGATTTAGAAGATAGGCTTCCACTAGTATAGCATCCCCCCAGTATGACTTTGGAACATTCATAGCAAACATAAGGGATCTAGTAACTTCCAACAAATGTCTATTTTTTCTTTCAGCTACTCATTTTGAGCACTAGTATAAGGATAACTAGTTTGATGAACAATCCCAAGAGACTCCAAATAAGTACCAAACTTACTATTCATGTATTTTGTCCCATTATCAGTTCGCAACACCTTTATCTTAGCATCAAACTGAGTGTTAACCATGTTATGAAAAGATTGAAAGCAGGAGAAAACATCACTTTTTGCTTTAATCAAACACGCCCCCGTCATTCTAGTGCAACAATTAATGAAAGTAACAAACCATCGATTTCTAGACAAAGAAGCAATCTGTTTAGGCCCCCAAACATCAGAATGAATAAACATAAAAGGAACAATGGCTTTATTATCACTTGAATGGTAAGAGTTTTTAGTATGCTTAGCATACTCACAAGCATCACAAGATAAAGAATCAAACTGAATTCTAGAAAATAAACTGGGATATAGTTTTTCTAAAGCAAAAAATGATAGATGCCCTAACTGCCTATGCCACTGTATTATTCAAATAAATAGATCGAATTTCACTCTTATCAAACTCTAAGATTTCAGTTTTCCTTGAATGATTTTGAATTTTTATTCAAAATAGGTGGACAAAAGAATCACAATAAAGGGAAGGGAATTGAATTCGATTTCCCGATCAATCATCCGTTGACTCAATTCTACTCGCGTATCTCTAACACTTATTCTTCCGAACTAACCTACTGCTTCAATTGGTAGTGGCTCTAATACCATGAAGATTTTGAGGAGTAATCGATAAAATTCTAACTACTTACGCTAAACGTAAGATTACAAAGGTTATATATGGATAACCTATATACTTAACCCTAATATATGAAAAATACACTATTACCCTTAATTACTAATTATACATAATAACCAACACCTATCTAATAAGGAAAACTTGGCATAAGTAAGTTGCCGTTGTTGTCACTTCAATTCTATTTCTTCATCTACTAAATTAAAGTTTGTGGTTGACTAATTTACCCTCTTTTATTTTGTCAAAGCTCTTTTACATCAATAAGAGTCTATAGTCTAGAGCTGGTTAAAGAAACTATTAATTTTGTAATGAACTCCCAGCCTTGTTTATCTTGCTAACCTTGTTAACTGCTTTTAATCAGATTATGGTTCTAGGAGACTTGTTATTTGTTTTTCAAGTTTTACCACATGGACTTTTTTCTTGGTTCCTGGGCATTGTAAATGTTGCTTCGAATTTGCCTTTTCTTTGGTGTGCCCGGATGATCTTAAGACAATCATGCGAGACTATTTCATCAGTTCCTCTACTAGACATATATCTGAAGTTGATTTCAGTTTTAGTTTTTTTATTCAGATTTTTAACTCCCACGATAGTCTTCTTTGAGTTGGCAATCCTATTCTGTTAGCTATTTGCTTTCTAGTCATATTAGAATTAGATTTTTACATTATCACAAATTGGGGGTTTTGAATTTTTGTTATGAACTTGTTTAGTGACTATTATTTTAGATAGTAATATAGACCTATCTTTTCTATCATGTCCTTGATTCTTCATTAGTTTCTTCTATGTTTTGCTCCTATTCTGGTGCTTTCTAACCTGATCAGATCTGTCTTGTTCAACCTGATTCTTTACATATTTTCTCTCTCTTTATTCTGTTTTCCTTTTGCTGAGTTTCTAATTTTATAACTTGTCCTACATCAGAAAAATTATTACAAGAAGTCTATGAAACAAATTTATTACAAGTAGTCTATGAAACCTTGGAATTAGGAAGAGAAGTTAACGTGCAAGATTATCTTTGCAGGGAGGCCGAATAAAATTTCTGTAGCACAAAGATGTCTAGCCTGAATTGTTTCCCAACCGTAGGGTTTTGACTTCTGTGTTGGCATTCATATCTGAACATTCTTTTCCTTATTGACAAATTGGCCTTTACCAGGTCCAAGACATTGGTCTGGATAGATTTGTGGCCTTCATGCAACTTGTTGGCATTAGATTTTTAATATTTTTGTTACTGAATTACGCTGTAATGTTTGTTCAAATAGGGCAGTATAATGCTAGAGTTACAGTCAGTAGAAATGGAAGTAATTCGGCTAATTGCCCATGGGATACGTACATGTTTGTGTTGCCTTTCGAGTAATGATTATGTTTCTCGTGATTCTTTGCAGTTGATCTTGCTGAAGTATGCCACCCAAACAATTGCAACATTGGCTTACTTTCTTACTCTCCCTTGGGTGGTGGAGCACTAAGTGGAAAATATTTGGATCTTGATTCTGAAGCTGCTAAAAAAGGAAGACTAACCCTCTTCCCTGGCTACATGGAAAGATACAAGGATTCACTTGCCCGAGTAAGTTGACTAAGATTCTAAAAATTCCACTACAGTATTATGTTGGATTGTTAATTCGGCGGTCATCCTTACAGCTTTGAGACTTCGCCACTATAAAAGATGTATAATTCACGTTAAACCCCAGTGATAGCTTCTAATTGATTGCTAAAGGGTGTGATCCTAATAGTTGTTATTGAAGTAGGTTGAAACTTTGAATCCTGAGGCTGTCGCTAGGGGAGATTATTAGATAGATTATAGTTCAGGCTAAGGGGCTTGATTTTGACACTTCTAATCTAAATGCAAATTAAGTGGGTGCCAGTACCAGTATCTACTGGTAAATTTATCTTACATTACAAGTATAACGTGACACTTTAGCTGGATGATATTGGTGGCCTTTTATGAGAGTAACCAACTCTGCAAAGTTAGTTGAGATTGTGTTTTTGTTTTTCTGTATGTTGTTCTCATAGGGAGCTATATTTTGCAATTTAATAGACCAGTGTTATTGATAATTCCATGATTTGAAATTGTCATTGAATATATGTGCAGTTAAATGGACAACTCAGAAGTGAGTTAAGTTCATGCATCTCGTCCTAGGGTTAGATAAATGTTAGTGATTTGCATAAATAGCTCCAATATTAATGAAATCAAGCAGTTCTAATAATTTTATTAGCTGATTATTGTAGTCTGACTAAGTACTTTGGAAGCCATTTTACTGGCATTGAAAGTGATTGGTTTTATGCATTCTGCTCACATGATCTATTATACGCAATTAATCATAGTAAGTTTGATATTGTCATTAATGTTTCTTTCAACTGCATTGCAGGAAGCTACAGTAAAATATGTTGAACTGGCCAGGAAGTATGGTCTGACTCCAGTTCAGCTGGCTCTCGGATTTGCACGAGATCGGCCATTTATGACTAGTTCAATCATTGGTGCAACCTCGGTTGAACAGCTAAAAGAAGACATTGATGCTTTCACATCAACTGAGCGACCTTTGCCCTCAGAAGTAATGGCAGACATTGAGACTATTTTCAAAAGATACAAAGATCCTGCGATTCTGTGAGAGGGGCATAGCTTAGATATACATGAGCATACCCTTTTTCCTGTGTAAAACCTGGAATTGAACCAATTTTTAACTCAATACACGTCCTTTTGCTGTACATGGTGCATCTGATATATGGAAAGGCCTTAAAAGAGAGGCCCTGATGTTCAATAGATTGGATCTTTTTGTTCTATGATCATATGTCTGAGAATTAAACAGAGAATTAGAAGAAAGCAACATGTGCTTGTGTATTGATGTTTACTCTATTAATTGAAAGGGAACAAAGGAAAAAAGCAGAGAGAATTAAGTAAACGGTTGATAAGCGAGAAAAAGAAAAGAAAGCAACGACATATGCATGTCTGAAATAGAAGACTGGAGCAGCAAAGTCAATGCCACCACACCATCTGATGCTGTTGTCTACAGTTGCTGATCATTTTCTCTCTTTTTCTTTTCCTCCTGCAAGTTTCCCAATGGAACGGCGGATCCTGTTGGCCTGAGATTGAACAAGTCCAGTCCTCTTTTTCCTTTTATTTTTGTTGCTTGGTTAATGACATAATCCTGTTAATGCATGAATTGGAGTGCGCTTCATCTACAAAAAAGATTAAAGGCAAACGAATATGGAGATACTGGCATAGGTGGTGAAAATTATTAGGACAGGAAACCTTTTCATTGTCAAGCTTTATCTTCAAGGATTCTTTATATTCTCCATTTTTCAACTTAAGTGTCTACTATTATTATTTAGCAAATATGTTTCTGACTCTGCATGTGTTCTTGCAGCAAAAGAAAGATTTCGGGAGTACGGTGGAAAGAAAAAGTGAGGCCGCGTGCTCGCCATGTTGGATCTATCATTTTCTACTTCAGCACATGGAGACAGATAGCAAGAAAAGGAATTAAAGGAATTAAAAAAACAAAGTGTAAATTACAAAACAATTTCTCAAACTTTACTTAATTTTGTAATTATAATCCAAACGTTAAAATGTGTCAATTAAATGTTCAAATATTTAATTTTTTCAATTATAACTTAACGTTAGTATCTCCGTTAATTTTACTGATGTGACTTGTCGCGTGTTTCAAAAACTCTAACTATTAATACTTGTCAACCAAATTTAACACAAGTAATGAAGATTAATAAAATAATATCGTTTAATAGCATAATTAAAATGACGCAGTTTAATTCCTAAATTAGTTTACACAACTTTCGACACCCTCACTCTTCTTTTTCAGTTTGTTCTATTCGTTTTCAGTTTGTTCTTAAGATGCACTAACCATTCGTTTTCAGTTTGTTATTCTGACACCCTCACCCTTAATTTTTAATAGGGCTAAGGGCGTTGGGAGAATGAACCGAAAATTAAGAGTTTTTTGATGCGTTGCAATGTGAGAGTAACTTGGACGTCAGGAGAACAAACTGAAAACGAAAGGCTAAGGGCATCTGTAGAACGAATCGAAAATGAAGAGCTTGCTGAGGCACTGTGATGTAAGAGTGGCATGGGACATCGGGAAACAAACTGAAACCGAAAGGTGAGGGCATCGGGCTGCGTAAAATGATTTAGGAATTAAAATATGTCATTTTTTTAAAACACTTACATTTTAGTTAGGTTTTAATAGTTAGGGTTTTTGAAATACTTTGTAAGTCACGGCAGTAAAGTTAATGGAAATATTAATATCGGGTTAGAATTAAAAAAATTGAAATTTTACGTATTTAATTGTCACGTTTTGAAACTTGGATTATAATTACAAAATTAAGTCAAATTTAAATTTTTTTTATAATTAACCAAAATAACAAAAAGAAAGGAGAGGCAATGAGCACATTTTCCGGAGGAAAGTAGCCACCCTAAAAGGAGATATCTTGGGAGACCCATGACCTTGGAATTGATCCTCCCCGAGTCTCCTCCGTTTTTTCCAAAACAGAGCAAGAAAAGAATTCTTCTCTTCCTGGTAACAAATTTTCCATCCCCAAGTGAACAAAACACATGATTATAGTACAGTAACAGCATTTAAAAAGTTTGCACCTTTTAGTGCTCTAAGTCCTACAACTGTAGATTTTTGCAGTGATAATTAGTTACTCTGGATTTGCCACTAGGGAATTTGCTGTCATTGACGACTTTTGTGGATTTCAATCCTGCGGCATTGTAAATTGTATGATACGGAGGATAGGTGACAAAAGGATCCCTCCTGACATTGAGATACAGATGGGATAAAAGCTACAGAACCTAATCTAAATTTTGATAACAAAATGCCTAAATATCATTTTATTAAATTTTTTATATGACAATTACTTATGAGGTCTATTTGTGACCGACCCACTTACAACTCAAAGATATTTGATGGATAAGATCATATCTTTCATTCATTCATATGTCGAAGTAGAGATATAACAGAAAACAAAGTACACTTGTTAATTGAGTTGGACCTAAACTCTGTTAAAATAGTTGAAATTGAGAAAAACACAAGAAGATAAGTTTAACGTAAACACAATTACTACAATCATACAATGGTACCTTTTTTTGTAATTTCAATGCCCTATGCATTTACAATTTTTAAATGCATTTTAGTCAAATTTTGTATCCTCCCACAATGAATCGAGGTCTCATCAATCCAATAGATACTAAGAGGTAAAGAGATAAATGGGAGTCCCCTATACCTTTCACACTTTACATACGATTATATGTTATAGTTTAATGTCTTAAATAATATGTACAAAATAATTAACTATTTAATATGATTTTTCTTGTGTTTAAGTTATTTTCCTCCCTTTTAATTAAATTTTAATTTAAGAATTTTACATATGTTGATTACTAAATGTGTAATGATATAAATTTATATAATGAATCATTGCAAAATTTTTCAATGAATGTCATTTTTTATTTTTAATTAAAATTTAATATCAAAATTTAACAATAAATAAATTTGTTTCTAAGTAAAATTCCCAACTCTGATTGTTTTAAATACATTAAAATTATATTAAAACTGAAAACTAATAATTAAAAAATTCAATTAGTTGAATCGTAAAAATCTTGACCGTCTAACTATTTGGTTCAATTTACTTTAATAATTTTTATTATTAAAAATTGATCAATTTATTAATTAATCGGTTAATTTTTATAAATTAATAAATTATTATAAATCAATTAATTTTCATTTAACGATATTTTTTTAATTAAACTTTAAAATCTTTGAAAGATAAAAACAATCTCTTTCAGTTATATTTTATATTCTTTAATTTTATTTAATCTTTACTTTTTAAAATCTTAAACCTTTTATTTTAATTTTTAAAACATCTTCAAAAACTATTCAAGACTTAAATTCAAATGACTGGTTGAATTACTACTTGTATGATTATTAATTAAAATTTATATCAAACTAAATATAACAGTTATTAATATCATCTGACATGATTGGGTTTGATGGAGATTTTTCTGAATCGAGATTGTTCAAAAGATGATGGATCCTCTTGGGTTGGATTTAAGACAACTAAATCTTTAACTATATAACCCCAAAATTACTCATTTAATAAGCCATGTTAGAATAAAACAAACCTTATTAACGAAACATTCTTAAATACAAACTATAAATTATCTATCTAATCATGCTCGTGAACTATATCTTACTAATGCTCATATACCTTAAAAAACATTAACACGGTATGGACACGCACATAAGCACAGGCACACACTCCCATACATACACAAACACTGCCTCTGTTCTCTCTTTGCTGTCTATCTCTGTCTCTCTCTCTTCGCTCTGTCTCTGCGTGTGCGTCTAAATAGGAAAGCCAAATCTAACACTTGAGATCTGTTCGCTTTCCCGTGTATGCTTCCACTTATAGAACTGAGCATCTGAATTAGATCTCTCCTCTAACACATCTGCCCTTTTACCAATTTCCGTTTTCAATCTGATCAAGTAAGCTTTGCTTTTTTTTGTGTGCTCTTTTTGCCCTTATTTCTTCTGGTTGTCTTTGCGCAAAGCGCCGGTTTTATGGTTGGATCTCCTGGAAGCCTATCTGGGTTTTTCTTGAAATGGTTGTTTTTCTCTGTTTTTTTGATTAGTCGATGATGCTTTACGTTAATGACACTGGCTTCTGATGGACGTTCAATGCAAGTATTAGTTTTTATTTCAGATCTGTTAGCTTTACTACGTTTTATAAGCTAACAAAGCTTTCATTATCTTTATTATTATTATTTTTATTCCCTGTTACATAGATAAACAGTTTACGAAGGCTACTAGCAATTGCATAATTTAATTTTGTTCTTTTAATTGACGTATCCATTAACTGGATTAATCTTTCTGGACGCAACTCTGGGATTTCAGCTTTATTCTTACTCTGTCGGTAAATAGTTTGGCAGGAAAGCAGATCCAAATCTTAAACTACAAGCTTATATCTTTCTGTTGACTATAAGTAGTTTCAAATCTATGCTCTACAGCTAAACCTCACCTCTTCCTTAGCTGGATATGATAGCTGCTACTTTACCCACTGTTGGGCTGATAATCTTCTCAATTCCATTCTGAAATTATTTTCTTATTTCTCCTTCTCGAGTTATTGAAAGTTGAGATTAGTTGTATGAGATTGTCAAGTGTCTGTATTACTGATTCAATTTTTGTATTCTTCACCTGTCTATTGGCTTGAAGATTACTTTTGTGTTGCTTATCGGCTGACAACTATTGTTATCAAAGATTGGCATAGTCAAATTACGGGCACATCTTAAGACTACTATTTGCTTATGGTCACCTGTCAAGATTTAGACTTTTCCTCATGAAATCGAATCAGTTTTTTAAACTATATTAAATATTATTTTATTCTAACTAATTTATATCGAAAAATAATTTACTTATATAGAAATATATTTATAATATAAAACATCTAAAACAGTCACTAAACTTTGAAATAATAAGAAAACTAACTAGTTGATGCATTGTAACTAACATCTTTTTTGGATGTTTTATTTTGTTGATGGTTCATTTTTGCCATGTTGCAGGTTGACTGGTATCAAAGTAGTGCATTCTTTCCTGTGTTGTAGAATACAAAAAATAGGTTCTTATTTTGGGTAGTGTGATTGAAAGAGGAGCATAGTAGTTGCCAGGTATGATCTTTTAGCCTTTAAGCAAGGACCGGAAAAATCTGTTTGAAAGTTCTGCAAATTGGTAAAAGATGAGAGGAAGATCTGATGGGGGTGAAAAGAAGCGTTTGATCACTTCGGTTTGTGTTCTTGGAGTCTTTATTGGATTTGTATACTTTTATTATGGATCCATTTTTGGCTCGCATGGCCATGGTGCATCAGCCCTTGAGTACGGTACTAGATCCTTGAGAAAACTTGGAACATCTTATTTGGGTGGGGATGACGAGTCAGATGCTAAACAAGATGGTTCAAACTTTGGACATGAAGACGGAGATGATGTTGCTATCCCAAAAAGCTTCCCTGTACGACTTTCCCTGCTAACCATGTCTTCATCACCATCTCTCATTTCTATTTGACTTGATACTATTGAATGCTTATGCTTCTTTATATTCTGCCCAGTCTGTTTTGCTGATTTCATTAATATTTTTGTCCTGATCTCAAAGGTTTGTGATGATCGCCATTCAGAAATCATTCCCTGCCTGGACAGGAATCTAATATACCAATTGAGGTTGAAGCTGGATCTTTCTCTGATGGAGCATTATGAACGACATTGCCCTCCTCCTGAAAGGCGGTATAACTGCTTGATTCCACCTCCGTCTGGATACAAGGTTAGAGTGCTTAAACTTACTAACTAGAACAATTTCCAAATGTTTGTCATGTGACATTTATGTCTTGATAGTCCAGATTTGTGTATTAAAACTTATACTATTTTTGTTCTTGCAGATCCCAATCAAGTGGCCAAAAAGTAGAGATGAGGTGTGGAAAGCAAATATACCTCATACTCATCTTGCACATGAGAAATCTGATCAGAACTGGATGGTTGTTAAAGGTGAAAAGATTGTATTTCCTGGGGGTGGCACCCATTTTCATTATGGAGCTGACAAGTATATTGCCTCCATTGCAACTGTAAGGCTGCTGATCTCTGCCAAAATGTATTAGGAAGATGAAAAGAAAAAATGAACCCTACTTGTCTTTCACTTTATGATTACTTTATTACCAGCTTCTTCATTTGCGCCTCGTGTATTTTTGTCTGCTTATTTTATTCTGAGCATTTTCGTCTTTGTGATCCATTGTTTAATATGTTCTTTTCAGAAAGAAACAAAGAAAACACAGTCTTGTGCTGGTTGGATTAATAGTTTTATTTCTGGTTCTATTCGCAGATGCTGAACTTTTCAGGCAACAATCTAAACAATGAAGGAAGATTAAGAACAGTCCTTGATGTTGGCTGTGGTGTTGCCAGTTTTGGAGCTTATCTTTTGTCATCGGATATAATTGCTATGTCTCTAGCACCAAATGATGTGCATCAAAACCAAATTCAGTTTGCTCTAGAAAGAGGAATACCTGCATATCTTGGTGTTCTAGGAACCAAGAGACTCCCTTACCCTAGTAGGTCTTTTGAGCTTGCCCACTGTTCTCGCTGTAGGATAGATTGGCTGCAGAGGGATGGTATTCTTCTTCTTGAGCTAGATCGGTTACTCAGGCCAGGAGGCTATTTTGCCTACTCATCACCTGAAGCTTATGCACAGGATGATGAAGATCTCAGAATATGGAGAGAAATGAATGATCTTGTTGGACGGATGTGTTGGAAAATAGCTGCAAAGAGGAACCAGACTGTTATTTGGCAAAAACCTTTATCAAATGACTGTTATCTGCAGAGAGAACCTGGTACACAACCCCCTCTCTGTCGATCTGATGATGATCCAGATGCAGTTTGGGGCGTGTCAATGGAACCTTGCATCACACTTTATTCTGACCGTGAGTTTTTTTTTCTCTAGTCTTTCTCATAATATCCTAGTTTCTACTGCTAACTTTCCCTTGTTGCTACTTTTGAGGTAACTAACCTTGATCACTTTCCAATTGAAATTTTTTCATATTACTGTTGTCTTTTCCTGACCAACCTTCTGACATTGAGTTTATGATTAAGTTCTTTATGGTTCAAGTGCATTTGTACTGGTACTCTATAGTTGTACAATTGGGACATTATGACTATAGAAAGTATGTAAACTTGACAACACTGAGAGCTAATTGTAACCATAACAAGTCTCTAATACTTGATTACATTTCAAATTAACATGATAGCTTTTTTCTGCCTGAAGAGATGCATACCTTCACACTGCTATAATGAGTATATATGCAGTTATATACGTTGCTTCTAATTGGTCCATTAACTATTGTGCATAAGTTATACTTAGTAAGTTAAACTACATCCACCTATTGCTAGTTTATAAAAACCATTAGCTAACTGGAAATCTTTTTACTCCTTTCAGATGACCACAGATTTAAGGGAAGTGGATTGGCACCTTGGCCAGCTAGATTGACTACAGCTCCTCCTCGACTTGCTGATTTTGGCTATTCGAATGGAATGTTTGAAAAGGACACGGTAAATAAAAAGACATACATCCTTTCTACAAGTGTTTGGTTACTGTGTTAGAACATGGATGCACACTTGGTTTAGTCATATAGATAGTCACCGATAACAGGAGCTTAAGTACTTACTACTTACAATTATGTGCAGGAACTCTGGAGGCGAAGAGTGGAGAGTTACTGGAATCTCTTGAGTTCAAAGATCCAGTCAGACACTCTGAGGAACGTGATGGACATGAAGGCACATTTGGGTTCATTTGCAGCTGCTCTCAAAGGCAAGGATGTTTGGGTGATGAATGTTGTCCCTGAGGATGGCCCAAAGACATTGAAGGTGATTTATGACCGGGGACTGATAGGCACTACTCACAACTGGTATGTTAATCAACTTATTGAAATCCGTGATGGCATTGGTACTTTATTAGATTAAGTATCCTAGTCTGTTGAAGGTGCTGTACTGTAGTTGGCTAGTTGCCCATATAATTTCCCAACATATCGAATCATCCCACTTCTTGCCAATCTACTTATAGCAAGTTATTTTACTATTGGCTTTAGAGTGGGATTTTTCTGGCATTTACGAATTTTGTCTCTGATTGAAATCTATACATCTAGGTGGTGCAAAGCTTAATTTTGAAACATTTCCCTGCTACAAGCATGTTCACTTGGCCATATGGTTGATGCATTCTGAATGTTTGATTGGTTCTGATTCTCGTTAAGTCAAAGAGAATTTTTTTTCCCACTGATTGAAACATACGTATAACGTCCAATAGCCAGATACATAGTTTAAATCGAGTGACTTATCTATTTTGACAGGTGTGAGTCTTTTTCGACATATCCCCGAACATATGACTTGCTTCATGCTTGGACTGTCTTTTCTGACATTGAGAAAAAGGGCTGCAGTGCTGAAGATCTGCTGTTAGAGATTGATCGCATTTTAAGACCTCGTGGTTTTGTTATCATTCGTGACAAAGTATCAGTGATAGATTTTGTGAAGAAGTACTTGATGGCATTGCACTGGGAAACGGTGGCAACAACCGATTCCAGCTCAGAATCAGATCAGGATGGAGATGAGGTGGTTTTGATCGTCCAAAAGAAGTTGTGGGTGACGAGCGAGAGCCTCAGAGATGCAGAATAGGACAGCAACAAAATGTTCCACCATGGCCTTCTATGTTACCAGCTGCTCCAAGGGATATAAAAAGCTTGTCCCAATGCAGTAAACAATTTCATATGGTAGCACTAATATGATATTTTACCTCAGTTTCTCCTTTTTCATTGTATCCTTCCTTATATTTATTCAACTCCATAATCACAAACCATCAGCACCTATAGGCTATTCTTAATTCTTTTTCCTTCTTCTTATTCTGTATTTCTTGTTCTTATGGTTGTGTTATGAAATGTCTTAATTAATGTAGGAATAATTACAAGCCTGTGGAAGTAGAAGATAAGAGCTGTGGTTGCAGAAGTTCTTTTTGAGTTTTTTTTCACTATAGTTAGTGGTATTTACAAGATCTTTTGCTCAAGTATAGGCAAGAGTTGTGTCTGCTAATGCAGGAGGATGCTATTCCAACAACTTGGGTTATATTCTAGTCTCGAGTAGAGATTTTCAGTACCGCTTGTCAGTTATGCTAAGCAAAAAATTCTCCTAACAACCATAAACAAGTTTTAGGGTTCACCATTGAAGTTTCTTGTGGATATAAGAATAAAAAAAGAGAGATGATTTTGATTGATTGGAGAATGGTTTGTGGTCCTTACATTGAGTAGACATATTCCCATTTCTACTCAAAGCATGTCTAGGCTATTTAGAGCATAAAATTGAATAGATACAAAGGCAAGGCACATGCAATGCAATGTCCTACACAGTGTCTTTTTCCCCCACCATGTGTACTTTGCTACTGCCTTTCTTCCCATTACTGATGCGTTGCTTTCTTCCTTTCAACCCCATCTCTGGTTTTTAGTATTACATATCAAATTTACTAAATATCTTTTGAGTCTCATATTTCTCTTTCCTTGGGTGCTTTAGTTTGGTATTAATTTAACAGAATAAATTTTAAAAAATGTTTAAATAACTTGGAATCCTATTGTGCTTTCTTTGAAACTTATCTACGAAAGGGAAAGGACTTGACATTTTGCCCTTGTTGTCAAATGTCCCATTGAAATAAATTGCCAAAAAGACGAATATAGATTTCATTTACGAAATGTCAAACCAATCCTATCTTACAATTAATAATTATGTTTTCACAATAAATATGATCACACTGGACACGAGGCAAGAACCTACAATATAAAGACCTTTTCAATGGTCATCAGATAAGAAGTTTGCCAAAAGTACATTTTTAATGCTAACATTTACGATAGTTCAAATTTAATTCTAATATTTTTAAAGCGTTTAAAATAAATTTAAATGGACGATAATTTTGACAGAGTTAACTTTCTTACTTAAATGTCATGTTAACGTTGATATGATATTATTTTTAAATTTTTAAATAAAAAATAGATTTTACTTATATATAATTAATCTTTTAAAATTAATCAAAATTATGCCCTACTTATCGTGTGATAGTATAATCAACTTTTTTATTTAAAACATAATTCATAATTTCTATGAATTATGATCTATTTTAAATGTTTTAAAAATATTAAATATTAATTTAAACATTTCGAACGTTACGTCTATTTTTATAGACGTTAAATTCAAAAAGAAGTTTAACACCGACGAGCCAATAAGACAAATTGAAAGGCGTAGGAGTTAGGCCGGCCCGTTTTATAAGTAGAACGACTGGGTCCATAACCATAAGTGGGAGCGGTAGCTCTCAACTCCAACTCAGCAAAGTATGAATGGTGACCATTTCTACAAGCAAAATAATAGATTTTGCTCCTCCGTCCGACCGGTAGGGTTCTTCCTTGTATGTTTCGTAATTCAATTATTCAAAGGCTTCCGGTTTTCGATCTACTTTTTATTCTAATGAGTCAGAAATGAAAATAAATAGAATTTATAACTATTAATTAAATTAAATTATCATTTAAATTTAAATTTAAATCACTAACTCACCCAATAACTTATTTAGAATACCTAATTTACATGTATATTTTAAATATGAGACTTTTAATATCACCTACGTATAACTTTATTTACAATCTTTTTATTAAGAATTAATCTTCTTAATTTCATTAAATTAACTTTTACGTTAGGTTTAGGCTTGAAAGATTAGCTTAAATCCTAAACTTGAACATTTCCTGATAATTTTAAATTTAAAAATTATTTATAATATGATTTAAATTGCACTCTTAATTATTTTAAATGAATTTGAGCCTAATTCAAGTTACAATCTTAAAGGTTGCCATGTGACATGACATAACCAATTGCCATGTTTTATCAAATGTAGGGGCGACAGCAACGGCTACTTTTTAATAAAAATTTAAAATAACGTCGTTTTAGTTAAAATGGTCCAATTAACATAAATTTGATTCGATGACTTTGGGCCGGGTTAGGGTAAGGCTCGGCTGTCACCCATAATCAAATGCTTTAATGTGAATATATATTATTGTAGTTGACGGTAAGTCACTCTAATTAATTAATGCCTAAGAGTTTCCAAGGTAGCATTTACTCGTGTTTGAACTTGATGCTCCTACAAACAAGTGGGTGAAATAATATATGGCCCCCGCCACCCCTTGGTTTTGGCTTATTTGTGCAAAATCAATACTCTTAAAAGTCCAAAGTTCCACGCCAACATGATTGTTAATCGAATTAGAAAGATGAAGAATGGAGGGAACATGGTGGAATAGTTTTCAGAAGCCAGT